>JBBBVU010000003.1:26587268-26601564 GCA_037177055.1 Atherinosoma microstoma
AAACTGATGAAGAAGGCTGGTTCTGTCCTGGGGATAACTCTGGAGCTGATTGTCCAGAGAAGAATGCTGCACAAGCTTCTCAAAATAATGGACAATTCTTCATATCCTCTACACAACAAAGAGAAGAAACAACAGAATGTGTTCAGTGTGAGGCTTCGTCAAGTCTGGTGTAAGACAGAAAGGTACAGGAGATCATTCCTGCCAGCAGCCATCACCCTCCGGAACAAGGCCCTGTCTTCGTCTTCAAATTAATTTTTTTGTATCATTATTGTTATTGTTATTATTGTTATTATTTTTTTTTTTTAAAAACCTGCTACAACAATAATTTCTCTCTAAGAGGGATAAATAAAGTATATTTAATTTCATTTCATTCATCTACTCACAGATGAAAACATGTTTATGTCTGGAAGAATTTTGGCCACCGACGACCAGCATCTATTCACAACTGTGCTGCACCTTTAAGTTATTAACTTGGCACATCCCACAAATGCACCATCTATATGGGTTCTGCTGGAAAAGCCATCACTGAGGTCCCACGTTACTACCTTCCAGGGCTTAAAAGATCTGCTTAAAATGTCTTGCTGCCTGATAGTACAGAACACCTTCAGAGGTCTTATGTGTCCATGCTTCCGCAGGTCAAACTGTTCTGGTTTCATGAGAGGAACATACATTACTGTAGCTAGGCGGTTTTAATCCTGTGGCTAACTAGTGTATACTTAGGTGATATATTCCCACATTGTATGAAAACAGAGGATTCATAAACACACTGTGTCTCTTTCACAAACTGATTAAACAAGAGTACAATTGATGGCCTAGAGGCATTCCAGATTAATAATGGATATTAGTCTTTAACTTGTAATGTTCTGCGATGGACTGGCGACCTGTCCAGGGTGTACCCTGCCTCTCGCCTGATAATTGCTGGGATAGGCTCCAGCCCACTTGCGACACTGAATTGGACTAAACGGTACAGAAATGACACGATGACATGTAATGTTGTAAACCTAAATAGATTTTTTAAAAAGCACAGTAATGAAGTCACAGGAAAACACAGAGAATGTAATGAATGTGATGAGGCCGTTAATCAGAGAAGAAAGCTAAAGAACAGTAGAACATTAATATTAATGCAGAAATAAATCTGAGTTTGTAGCATCACAGAAACATGTGTGATTAACAACTCAGGGAAATTGATTACAAAAATCACCAAGTATATTAAATTAAGTTTCAAAATCATGGGAAAATGGGCGCCTTGATTGCCAGGCCTCAAATTAACCACACTAACAGGACAATCAGCTGATTGTTTTGACTAAACTACAGATTAAGTGTGAAATATTAAATTTTTTACTCCATATTTATTTTTGACGTGCTAGTAGGAGATGGGTCAAGTCAGTCCTGCTATGGTAAACTGTGGCAGTGGTGCATCCATTAGTCTCAAATTGAGGGTCCCAAAGTAACTTCAGGGAGTCGCAAGATTATTGTAAAAAAAAATAAAAATGCATTTATCAAATAAACTTTGGATTTTTATTAGATGTGTCAAAATTAACGCGTTAATGCAAAGAGATTAATCTGGAATTCATTTTTCAAAGCCCTAATGCATAAACAACAAAAGTTATTATTCATGCCATTTTAAAAATCCAAATTTGGCATTATCTTTGCGAGAGAAGCTGATTTTGGGGATGTCTTGTCTTGTCGCAACAGTGAACCAAATGCAGCAAAAAACGCTTTAACCTTACATTTAGGGGGGTCGTGATCACCCATGTACATTATCTTGGGAGTCGTGGCTCAAAAAGTTTAGGAATCACTGGATTAGTCTCAGATGGTAAAACTTTATGAAACAACCAGGTGACAAATGAGGCAGATGCTGGTGGTGCTCCACAGCATCGTCCAATAAACAACTGTCTGATACAAACATTTCCTGCCTCTTAGTTACGTTACTATGACTAATTGAATGAAAATCATCCAATGATTTTCTGTAAAATACTCAGAAGATACATCCAGAGATGTTTAAGGTTCACAAATATTGACAAAACTGATTCTTCAACCAACAGCCTTTACATCTTTTTGCCACTGAAAACTATGAAGTTATTAAACCGGTGAAACACTGTGTTTCTTTAAGTAAGTAAGCCTTTATAACAATTTACAACACCACTGCTGGATAGTTGGCTGAATTGTGCACTGCTGCAACAGTATTCCCACCAAAATCCAGTGCCACAGGGTCTTGAAATACTCCTGTACATCACCAGTAAATGATTAAGGTGAGCTGATTTTCTACTGTGTGATAAAAGATCTTCGACTCCTTGGAGACTACCAGGAATGAAAAACTGGTTACTGAAGATTCCACTAAGTTTGTGAGGGAAGCCTCTTGTACTAAAGCATGTTTGTTGTGCTTGTTTGACAGTGTTGCCACCTCAGAATGATGTACAGCCTCCTGCTCCAAGTTCCTCCAGCCATGCCCCTCCCCCTGCCAACTCATCCCGGTATCGTGAACGTCGGACTCGCAGAACACATCGCGGTGGGGGAACCAGAGATGACCGCTACAGATCAGGTCAGTCCTCCGATATCAGGGAGTAGACGGCGTCCTGCTTCCCTTATTCCTTAAATATAAAACACCTCTTATGGGTTACGTCAGCTTCACCTTTTGAGCCAGCCTGTTTTTAAGCTCAGGCCCTCGGCTGTCTCAGAGGGACCAATTATATAGGAATAAATTAAAGGTTTTTTTTTGTATGTGTGTGTATGTGTGTGTGTGAGGCCGTGCAGTTTTGCAGCTGGGGAACCCATCAGTGAAGACCCCCACTCTGAATACAGAGTGATGTCACTACCTGGCTATGTATGCCAAGGCTGCATAGACAGCAGGATCAAATGGATCTGGAGCGGAAAACCTGATACCGGCTAAACTGAACAGTAGAGTTGAGGTGAAGGAGCACAAAGAACACACAAGGAGGAATTAGTAGAAGATGTTCACCGAGGTTAAGATTAAGTATTCTCTCTCTAGATTGATACCCTGTGTTTCCCTATAAGAGAAAGGAGGAGGTGTCTTCTTCTTCTCTTTTTATGGGACACACCCCCATACTGCAGCTGGCTAAACATAAAGCCAGACTGATCTAAAGTCTGTCAGTTTTAGTCAAGTTTGGCTGAAGGCTTTTTAAACAGTCTGAAAAACAACATTGTTCTGTTTAATCTGATCGGATGAGTAAAGAAATCAAGATACAGGCTTCAACACCAAAGATCAGGAGATACAATAGAGGCTAAAATGAGGTCAGTTCAAAATGTCCAAATCTTTCTATTATAAGTGCTAAAAGCTTTGCAATGTTTGTATATGTAAACTTGAAAATTTCTGTTAGGCTGATCATTTCTCCCCTTTATTAATAACAAGTCTTGTTGTGTTATACATAGTTGGAAAGCCTCATTAGTCATCTTTACAATGATGTGTAAGTCGTAAGGATTGTGTCTGTGGAATGAGCAACACAGCTTAATGTGTAGGTAGCACTGCCCAAAAATGGGCCAAAATCGCCTGCAATATTCTCCTGTTGGTATTCACTCTTGTTTTGAGTCACTTGTTGGATTGGATAATTCCTTTTTACACTTGATTCATTTTCCACTGTCAGGGACCTCAGTAACATGTGGAGACCTATATGCAGCCACAAGAGCTTGGTACCTCCTTTTCATGCTGGTCAACGGCCTGGTCACATTTTGCTGTGGGATGGCATTCCCCAACCAGGAGCTGTTGAAGGTCAACCAGCATGGGTGTGTTAGGTCACTTTAGCACTTAAGCCCAAGCTGATCCCACAAGTCTTCAGTTGGGTGGAGATCAGGACTCACGACAGGCCAGTCCATCCTCTTACTCTGGTGATCTTGGCTCTTCGGGGTAGAGTATTGTTATTGTGGAGGATGAAGTTAGGTCCCCGATTCTGGAGATGTGAGATTGCCAATGGCTCCAGAATCTCACTCCGACATGTTTGTCTATTAATTAGGTCCCCCTTAGGTTCCTGTCGTGCATCTGTGACTGGCACACACAGTGCTGCACTTTCATATCAGCTCATTCAAAAATGCATGAGATATTCTAATCAGAAACGCTGTATTCACCCCACAGACAAGACAGAGTTTTCAAAGAAACGTAGTTTTAAAACTACTGAAATGATAAGCAGCAGGAAGAAACAGAAAGCTCTGAGAATGCAGCCCTCACCTTTGCCAGTAGATGACTCTGTGATGTGCCAATTCCACAGCCAAACACTTCAGAACCAAAATATAATTTGATTATTTTTATGCAAATGTTACAGCTTTTTATTTTAAACCAAATTTAATTTGGATTGTTTTTGCACCATCCTGCTTTGAAACAAACAAGTTGGAAAAATCTCTCTGAAAGCATATGTCTATCGAAGAGCCTTGATAGTGTAGGAAAGTGATGATCATTCTATTCACCAGAGCAACTTTTGCTGGAATTATTTTTTCATTTGGCTTTTTAGGGCCACTAAAACAAATAGAATTCTGAGATTAAAGTCAGAATTCAGACTTTTATCTGAAAACTTAAAAAAAATATTTGTGGGAGGATTTTTTTTTCCATTTCTCAGAAAAAAATCAGAACTTTAACTTTGATCTCAGAATTCTGACTTCTTTCCCACCAAATTTTTTTCTTCAGTGGCCCTTTACTTTTCTGTATATAATGCCTCTAAAAAACTTGCCAGTTTCAATTACTACATTTTTGATTGGTTTCTGCTGCCACTCTCTATTTACAAAATCATGTTCTATAAACTAGTTCAAATGTGTATTACATAAAGTAGCAAGCATCAGAGATTACATTATATTCATGCTAGCTGCCCACTTGTGTCCGTGTTGATTGGAGCTGGAGTAATTGACACAGCAAGCCTCCATGCAAACCTTCTGTGCTTATCGCCGTGGCGACAGCCTCCATCCTCCCGGACATGTGTAAGGAGTCAGCCTTTGCTGACGCTCCTGTGTGAGGGAGGACTTCGACACATTATGAGAAAGAACGATTTAGCCCGTAGCAGTCTGTTCAGCAGAGAGTCAGTTATGTAATTACGGTCCCCACTGCTGCTGTGAAGTGGGCTTTGTTTATGATGTATTTAAATTTGTTGATGTTTGAACAGATTTTTGTTCAATTAATTTATTCCATTTACTGAAATAATAAATTATTGTTTTTTGTTTTTTTTGTTTTTTTAAAAATGTGATCTTTTGGTATACATTTTGTTGGATTGTCTGACTGACTGTGTTGTTATTCTTATGCCACTTTTTAATTCGCCTGTGGGTGTCATCAAGTGAAAGCGAGTGTGTGTTTATTGCTCCGTGCATTTTTATGTGTGTAGGCATGTGAGTGGGCTAATACACAGCTTTGTTCTCTCCTTGTGGTTTCGTGCTTCTGTGGGAAACACGGTCATCTTCTGAGGATGTTTCTTCTGACTCCTTTTAAGATTTCAACTGAATCTCACCAGAACAAGGCTATAATGCTGCAATTGAAAATTACAGTGGTTACCAAACGGTGCAGCTTGTTGTCATTCAAAATGAAGGAATGTTTCCTGATCTGATCATTAAATCTTATTTTTCCCCTGTCCAGATAATCACTAACAACTTACCGGTTTAATCAAGAGAATTAATATTTTCTTCCTATTGAGAAATACTCCGTTGCAATAACTTTTTCTCCTATGGGAACTTTTCCATTAACCAAAGAAGCTGTAATACAAGCTAAGGCCTCGTCCCAGTTACCACCTTTAACCTTTCACATCTCTTTTTCATTCTTTTGGGTAAACTTTCTGCCCCTTTTATTGATCTATTTAGCCATCTAAATGGCCTCCACCTCCCCAACTGAAGGACTGGAGGACCTCAACTTGTTTTCCTCTTTATCCCTGAAAGAAAAGGGCACATTAACTCTGCACAATGGAGCCATTAAGCCAAGAGGAACTGGAATTGGGCCTGTAAATGTCACTGCAGTGATCTAAGATTAGTTCACAGGTCATGTTAGGATCGTCCAATCCAAGAAGTCCTACAGCTTCTATTATTATTTGAGCAGCAGTGAATCATTTAGATTACTAAATAATCCAGTGAATCAAAAAACGTTTTATTTTTTTCACTAATGTTTCAGGAAAATGATTGTTTTCTAGCTGAATGTGTATTGTTCTCTTTCTACACAGATATCCATTCTGAAGCAGTACAAGCTGCCCTGGCTAAGCATAAAGAAGAGAAGATGGCTCTTCCAATGCCTACCAAAAGGCGGTCCACTTACGTACAGTCTCCCATCGAAACTCGGACCCCACCAGGTATGGTAAAAAAAGAAACAACCCTCTTTTTCTCCTCTCCTAACGTGACGCTGCAGTTGGAAATTTAGCCAGGAGGTTACAATGCTGCATACTCATGCTTTGTCATGTTGCATTCAGACTCCTCGTCAGGCTCTGAAGATGAGACATCAGCGCGCAGACAATCTTCAATGGCCGCTCCGCCACCTCTGGTCAATCCCAACTTGCAGAGCCCAGACTGGATTAACCGCTCTGCCCAAGGCTCCTCCACCTCCTCCTCAGCCTCCTCCACCATGTCACACGGTGAGGCCAAGCCACAGCCTCAGAGTCATCCTCAGCCGCAGCCTCAGTACAAGCCGCAGTACCAGCCTCTGTATCAACCCCACCACCAGCCGCATGAGCAGAGCCGCACTGCAGCAGTGACAGACATGTTGGCTCACAGTCGCATCGGTGAGGCTGATTTCCTTGAAATATTCATGGACACCAAGTGTTGCATGTGTTTGTTCAACAAGTTCCTAAGCTGAGGTCCTGAGGTCAAGCATCGTAGCTCATGAAGAGAAATTTCTTGATGGATGCCCTCATTCATAAGGCAACCAAAACAGAGTGTAAAGTGATGCAGCATATTGTTTTTTTTTCTTACTTTTTTCTTTAGACTGAGAATATTTCTGAACATCTGTTTAGTTTTAGTTTAGTTTTTGTCAAGAGCTGTGCAAGTATTCTTGAGAGATGCTTTGTTAATATACATCCATAAGTCCCCAACATGTTAAAATACAAGTCCTGACTGGAGAGCTTTTGCTACTTTCTAACATTATCATTCCTTGTCACAATGCTCAAAGATTTTCTGGTATTGAGAGAACAAGCAATAAAGAGCTTCAGATGTTATTTTGTCCCATTCTGCTAGTAAACACACCTTCAGATATGCAACAGTATGTGGACATTAGTATGTAAGTTGTTTGTTCAAGGTCCATTTCATCTTTGGTCTGGAAATTAAAGCTTCCATCTCTTCAATAAAGGATTAATACTTATCATTTGGACCATAGTAGGCTACATGTTTCTACCATGTATGGATTCACCCAGATGCCTCAGAGCCCAGAGAAGCAGACGTTGCCTCTGGAGAAATTTAATGCTCGGCTTCTTTTTTGCAAAAGTAAAATTTCGCTTGGCATTTGTGAATATAGACTTGGGCTTGTAAAAGCTGGGACTAAATATTAAATTCACTGTATGCTTTAATTGTTTTTCCCTTATAATACACCTGGTAATTCTCCTTCCTCCTATCAAGATGAAAACTTAAGGAAATCTTGTTTTTTTTCCTGCAGCCCCTAGCGTCCCTCCTCCAGATGTGACAGCCGTGGCCCCTCCAGCCAGAGGCCCTCGGGTGGACCTGACCTCCAGAGCTGTTGCCCGAGGGATGAGCCGCGGGCAGAGCCGCTCGAGTATGATGGAGACGGCGGATGGTAACGGCTGTCTATTAGTTTGTGTGTCTTTAGCGTGAGCTTGTTTCTGATTAAATAAGTGCTGACTTCCAGTGTTTGATTAATCAGACTTTACTGCTTTCTTTTCTTCTTGATCTTTTCCATCCTCTCTTGTTTATTTGACTGGCTGGTAGGAAGAGGTAATATGCAGAGTAAGGAAAACCTTAATAACGTCCATAGTTTTCTGTGTTTCCTGGTAAACCCTTAGTCTTCCTGCTGTTTGTAGTGGATGATTACAGATGGAAATGCAACAAATACGATGTCCACGCACAAACTTGATCCTCATGTGTGATCCCAAACCAAAAAAAAAACATCCCAATTCTCACTACTTTCCTTGTGTTGATGACACCCACCCATGCTGCTGCTTTTCATTTCCAAAAGAGATTGAAATCAATTCAAGATTTAATATTATGATGATTTAAATTCTACTGAAAGTTGTGGATTGGAATGAAGAACAGCAGGCTACGAGATGGTAAGATGTTGGAGCAGGTCTGCTTTTGTGACTGTATGAGCAATGACATGTGTGATTCTATGTTTCCCCATTCTGCTGCTTCCCTTCACCTTCACCCTGAGCGTAGGAGTTCCTGTTAACAGCAGAGTGTCCACTAAGATCCAACAGCTGCTCAACACTCTGAAGAGACCTAAGAGGCCCCCGCTCAGCGAGTTCTTCACCGACGACTCGGAGGAGATCGTCCAAGGTACGCTGCCTCATGAAACACTTTAACCGAGATGATCCTGAAGTAGATTTCAAAGCAGACTGCTCTCCTATGAAACATACACAGCAACGCTTCAGCAAGTAATGCTAAGTGAAATGATCCGTTTAATTTAGGAGGAGCCCCCCATCCCCCCAATTTTTTTTTTTACAAATTTCTCTGTGCTTAAGATGAAAATGTGTGTTGGTGTCTTGAAGAGATTACAGTTTTGTAAAAGATGCTAATGACTTTATAGTTACTAGGTGTTTACTGTTTTATAGATCAGATATAAGCTATCAATAACAACAAGGATTATCTTTTTCATTTGGTCTGAGTGCAGTTATTTGGTCATTAATAAATGCTCATTTGAAAGCTTGAAGGTTTAGGTACTAGAGAGTCATAAGGTTACCAATTTCACTAACAACAATAACATAATATGTGTTGCAAAGCACAAAAATAGGTGTGGCAAAGTCCGCGTTTTCATTTCTTTTCTGTTAAGGACTCCCAACTGATCATTTTTATGTATTTATATTAAAGGACTTTTTTAGTTAAAGATTTAAAACTCATAATGAAACTTGAACAATGCTTCGTCATATATGAAGTTGTTGTGACTTGATACAGCTTGTATTTATAATTTAGAACAAGGTATAGTCGTCGGTTTTCTGTAAAATGTATTTATTGACACATTCTTACAATGTTGATAGCAGAGACGATGACCGATTAGAATTTCATACAGAAGAATACAGTACAGGCAAGCTGCAGTGCCTATTTTGTAGCCATAATGGATCTCATTAATCTGTACCCATCATACATAAAATCTCTTTATTGTCTTTATTGTAGTGCCCCAGCCGGACCCCAACACACCTAAGCCGGAGGGCCGTCAGATCATGCCAGTGAAAGGGGAGCCTCTGGGAGTAGTCAGTAACTGGCCCCCAGCGCTGCAGGCAGCATTGGCTCGCTGGGGGGCCACTCAGGGGAAGAGCCCTGCTCTCACTGCTCTGGACATCACTGGCAAGCCACTGTATACACTGACTTATGGTGAGAAATATCATTGAATTATTTAATGTGCAGAAGCCACATGAAGGTGTTCACAGTGGTCGTTCATTGTTGCTGGAAGTCATCAATGAGAGATGCTGTGTTATTTCTAAAACAACTGCTATTACAAAATGTGTGAACCCTGTGACATGAGGTTTTCTAGGCAGTGGTAAGATGTCTTCCTTGCCCTCCTAACTGCCTTCTTCCCTCCCCACCTTCTGTCTGATAGGGAAGCTGTGGAGTCGCAGTGTGAAGCTGGCGTACACTCTCCTGAACAAGCTGGGCACCAAGAACGAGCAAATCCTCAAACCTGGAGACAGGGTGAGGGAGCAGACACAGTTAGAGCTGAGGTTTACTCCGCATAGGAGAATACGGTCAAATGTTTGTCAATATTTCATGCAACAAGCTCCTGTAGTCCTTAATTCTTTACTAAAGATCATCAACAGGCCCTGATTTGGCCGTAATAATTTGAGTTATTTGAAATATCTTCAAATGGCAAGAATCTGATGCCGATTTCATCGTGAGCAGCACGTTGGATTTACAACATTAAATCCAAAGATGCATTAAGTGAAAAAACACCAACTGCCTCATTACAGTGCAGTTAAAATGCGAAACAAAATGTCCTGAAATACTTTGACACGGCACAAATTGTGATTACTTTGTGGCTGGGTCAGAGCATCTTCTCAGCACATCATCAGATTAGTCTAAACTTGTGTTCATGATGAAATATCTCCAATATTATTACAAAACATTCCCATCAGACTCATCTGGGCTTTATAGTTTCTAATCTGTAACTGTTTTGCTCAACGCTAAATAAAAACAGAGATGATCTCACATAAAATGATTCTAAACTCAAAGTTGATTGTCTCGGTAGGTGGCGCTTGTCTATCCAAACAGTGACCCTGGGATGTTCTGGGTGGCTTTCTATGGCTGCCTCCTGGCTGAGGTTATACCTGTACCTATTGAGGTACCGCTGTCTCGCAAGGTATGGAAATCATCATACAAATATGTGCAATGGGCAGAAATAGTTTCATTTCAAACCTGTGTAAGTGTGGTTCTTTTTCTCCCATGTGTGGTGTTTCTAGGATGCAGGTATCAGCCAGGTGGGCTTCCTGCTTGGTAGCTGTGGTGTTGGTCTGGCTCTGACCAGTGAAATCTGCTTGAAAGGTCTACCCAAGACCCCCACTGGTGAAATACTGCAGTTCAAAGGTCAGCAAGCTTTGTCTTTTATGTGGAGTATTTCTTCTGTTATGTATAACACATATAGTGGCTTTGTTTAGGTCACATTCAAAGTTTTTGCATTAAACAAAGAGGACGTTTAATTAAAATAATGTTTTTCTCTAAATAGTTTATGTTTGACTTTTTTTTCCCCTGATACTTTCTCTGTCAGGATGGCCTCGACTAAAGTGGGTGATAACAGATTCAAAATATCTGACCAAACCGTCTAAAGACTGGCAGCCTCACATACCCACTGCAAACACTGACCCAGCGTATATAGAGGTAATAGATCTTCGCTTATTATGCCGCCGTCTGTGATTACTGAGAACTTTTAAAATACGTGTCCATGTCATGATAAAAATTATTACTAATAAAAAGCAGCCTTTATGTCCAGTGTGTTGGGATTGGAACATTGACAGGTTGTCCTCATCCCCTGTCTCTTTGTAGTACAAGGCGAGTAAAGAGGGGACAGTGGTGGGTGTGGCTGTATCTAAAGTGGCCATGTTGACCCACTGCCAAGCACTGACCCAGGCATGCAACTATTGTGAGGGTGAGTAGTGTTACCATGCTGTCATCCATTCCCTGAAGGTTTTTTTTTTTATCAGGACAGCTGAAGTAACGTCTGTTCTTCTGTCTCCATTTTAAGGGGAAACTTTAGTAAACGTTCTAGACTTCAAAAAGGATATGGGCTTATGGCATGGAGTTCTTACGGTGGGTGTGACTGAAGTTAAATAAAGAAATGTACTCTTACTGTATTCATTGATGCCCATTACATGAAGTTTCTTGTTTTCTTTTCCAGGCTGTAATGAACAGGATACACACTATCAGTGTTCCCTATGCAGTAATGAAAGCTTGTCCTCTTTCCTGGGTACAGAGGGTCCATGTCCAGAAAGGTATATGACACACGACTTTTAACTGGAGAAATGTTATTCAAAAGGATTGTATAATGATGTGCTGTGTTATCTTACCGTTGTGCAGCTCGTGTAGCTTTGGTGAAGTGCCGTGACCTGCACTGGGCCATGATGGCTCATCGGGACCAGAGAGATATCAGCCTGGCTTCATTACGAATGCTCATTGTGGCTGATGGTGCTAACCCCTGTGAGTTCGGCGGCTTTGTTGATCTGTGTTTGTTTGATCAAATGGCATAAATTAGAGATAACCTGTCTCTTCTTGTCCAGGGTCAGTCTCTTCCTGTGATGCCTTCCTGAATGTGTTTCAGTCACATGGGCTGAAGCCTGAGGTTATCTGTCCTTGTGCTACCTCTCCTGAGGCTATGACAGTAGCTATACGCAGGTATCTCACCCCCTTATTTCTCTTGAAAATGTTTCATTATCATATAGAATAGAAAAGACTAACTAAAAAAAAGAAAGAAGTTCATTTTCTTACCCAAAACAATTTTGGCCCATTAGAAGACACCATATTCAGAGGTAATGATGCTTTTTGAGTTGTTTAAGCTGAAGCTGGCTGAGACCAAACTGAGCAGAGTTTTACTGATACAGCTGGCATAAAGGTGTACTGATCAGTGAGACGCACTATAAACAGGTGAAATTGATGCTAACTGGCACGTTTAATCGACGTGTCTGCTTGTATAGACCAGGAGTCCCAGGAGCACCCCTCCCAGCTCGCGCTATCCTTTCCATGGGCGGCTTGAGTCACGGTGTCATCAGGGTGAATACAGAGGATAAGAACTCAGCCTTGACTGTACAAGATGTGGGACACGTGATGCCTGGAGGTAAGGATAGAAGGAAAGATATCTGGGTATAAAGCAAAGCACGGCAAACAAGTTCTTGTGAGGAAATTGTAAAGTATCTTGTCAGAAAGTCAAACTTGAACATAAACATGAACATAAAGTGAAATACTGGTTAGAATTGTGTTGCAGCAAGATTTAAACATTTTTTGTACACATCTGAAGACTCGCATTCAGGGAGATGCTCTCTTTTGTAATTAAAATGCATGATGGTCAATATTTTTTCATTATGCAAAATAGAATATGATGTTAAAACCTGTACAACCAAACTCTGATCTATGCTCTTGCCTCTGCAGATACAACTACGAGTTTTAAAACACATTTCTCGCAAGAAGTGTTTCAAAACTCCGAGTGCAGAGTTGTCATGTTTTGACATAAGAGAGCAGATGTGTGTACTTGCAGCAGCAGATTCGAAAAGTTGTAATCACTGAGCTGCACAGAGAAAGAAAAAGACATAAGTAGAAAAAAAAACCAAGTAAATGATGGATAAGTCATCAGCTGTTATTCTTCTTTTCTGTTTGGAGCAGAACTTTCGTGATCTTGTAGGTCCCTGCAAAGTTTCCCAATATTTCCCAATAACTCAAGTTATACTTACTTACACTTGTTTGCGTTGATAATCATGGAATCTGCAGCTGTTAGGAAATAACTCCAGAGCCATTCCTGACATGTAAATCTTGGATCCTTTTTCTCAGATTTGCACTTGGACTTTCCTATTGTACTGTGTGTCAGTTGTCCCATTAAATACTGTCAAACAGACCCTTTTAATAATTGCAAAGGCAAGTTAGGTCTGTCATTATCAGCATTTACGCGTTTCTCAGTCTCTGTTTATTACAGAAGATAACTGCATTCACCTCTGCACACAAACATTACTAAACAAAAAAAATATGTTTTTCTATGATGCTTTTCAATTTTCTGATAGCTTGACAAAAGAGTACCAAGTTTTAGATGTTCAGCTGAAGATCTGAAGCCTCTGGGAAGGCAAGAAATGGTTACCCAGAAGGAAGAAGTAGTGGTTGAATACTCATAAGTATGAAATGTGGCTGAAATGTGCAATGTTATTGTTTCAGCCATGTTATTAGGAAGTATTCATTCTACTAATGTTGATCCTCTTCACCCCCTTCTCCCAGCTCTGATGTGTATAGTTAAACCAGACGGGCCTCCTCAGTTGTGTAAAACCGATGAAATCGGAGAAATAATAATCAACTCCCGTGCTGGAGGCAACATGTACTACGGCTTGCCTGGACTCACCAAAAACACCTTTGAGGTATGAAATAACCGACAAACCAGCATGTGCTGACGAAATCTACCTCAGGAGAGTTGAGCAAAGTTGTTCATGCAGCTACCCTTTCTGTCTGTGTGTCGCGGTGTCTCAGGTGATACCGGTTAATGCAAATGGAGTCCCCATTGGAGAGATTCCATTTGTGCGATCAGGACTCCTGGGGTTTGTTGGCCCAGTAAGTACGACTTTCATTACTGAGAAGTCATTCCTCTTTTTCTGACAGTATAATGACTCTGCTGTGTGTTTGGCCTTGCACAGGGGAGTCTGATCTTCGTGGTGGGGAAGATTGAAGGTCTGCTGAATGTGAGTGGACGGAGACACAACGCTGACGACCTGGTGGCCACTGCTCTTGCCGTGGAGCCAGTTAAGACAGTTTACCGTGGGAGGTGAGGAGAAATTCTTCATTGTGATTGAAACACAAAGGGTGAACTCTTTGGTGGGTCAAGTGCAAATATTAATTAATCCCTTCTGACATCTAGTGGTGGAGAGGAAACACAACCGTTCTAAACCGAAACGTTTTGATCAACTATTTGGGAATGACTCTGGGACCATTTGAATAATCTTCAATGTATGTGTGTGTTTTCGTGTCTGTGTATGTCAGGATCGCTGTG
>JBBBVU010000003.1:26633042-26644305 GCA_037177055.1 Atherinosoma microstoma
TATATATACATACATACATATATATTTGTGTGTATATATATACATATACATACATAGATATATATATATATAAATATATACACACACACACATACAAAGCCCAATTCCAATGAAGTTAATTTAATTTAATTTTAAACCTTAAATCATAAAAATTAACCACGGATATGACTTTGCATTGACTTTAACTTTGAAAATATAATCGAAACCCATAGAAATGGGAGGTAATGGGTACCATAGTGGAAAATACTAATATTTGATTGGAATTATTTGAAAGAAAAAAAATCAAGTATTTACAGTAAAGCTCTCTCTCACAATGTGACCCTCTGAATGAGTGCTACCTGTGTTTAGTTTAGCATTCAGAATAATGCAGTGGTTAATCCAACTCTCTGATTTTTGCTGGGTACAATCATGGAACAAGGTTCACCACCTCTATATTCTATCACAGCAGGAATTCAATGCTTTTGATATAGAATTTGAACAAATTATATGTACTAATGCCAAAGTCTCAGTTATTCCCTTTAACATGCATTCAGAAGAATTTTTAGTCAGTTTTTATGTCCTTGCAGTTTGAATCCCATTATAGTATAACATTTATAAATTTTTAGGGTTAGGGTTAGAAAAAGAGAAAGACAAATGGACCTCATGAAGTTTTGATTTAACGGTCATGGGTTTGAGCATACTTGCTGGGATAGGCTCCAGCCCACCCGCGACCCTGTGTGGATTAAGCGGTACAGAAAATGGATGGATGGATGGATGGGTTTGAGCATATGTCACTACCAGGGCCTTATGTGCTGAGCTGTGTATTTTAAAAAGACCAAATATTTGTGGTTTATAACACCACTTTAACAAGACTTGTAGGTTAATTTCACCCTCAAGAATAAACAAGGCAAGCTCAACCGCAAAACTTCTTTTCTGAATTTCTTCCCAAGTTTTTACAGGACTGATTGTAAAGTAGCCACATGAAAAAACCCTGATGGGTAAATTAGACATTTTTAGTACCATCCACTGAATTTGAGCATACTTAAACTCTCCTTGTCCTTTTATTTGTATTGCAACTTCCAGGTCAAGTCTTTATAATAGTTTAAAAAACGAAAAGATTTCCACTTTCCACTTGTAAGAAATTATAAATGACAACAAGCCTGTTAAATGCTATACCAGTGCCAACCAGAATATGTTATGCTGTTGTTACATGAACAATAAACACTATCTTTTATGCTTACGATGCTGCGGTCTCTTGTCCGTTACTGAAACCGAAGGCATTTACCGACACTCCCTAACAATTTGCTGAGAGTCATCAATTATGCAGGGTAGCGGCACGCACTGGGAAGGAAGATAGCAGCAACAATATGGCGACAGCCGCAGTTACTCCCGACTCTTTTCTACATCTGCAATTCAGTGACAGCTGTCGGGATATCTGTTCATACAAGTGAAAGTAAGTAGACAATCTGTTCTCTGCTTTGTCTGGTATTTTTGCTCGTGGAATGGGTCTCGGTCTTACTTTGTCGACTGACTGCATCCCAGTGCCGCAGAGCGGTCCCTCTCTCAGCATCCTTTTCTATAGCGTCTGTGGAAGGCTCCTTGCCAGTTCATGGCCAAATATGCATGTAAATGCACCAGTAAGAAGTAGGAAAAATGTCATTTGAAAACGGGCAAACTGGCATATGTGATGCGACGTGTTGGGGAGACGGGGAGACGGCGGCTTATTTGGGGAGTTGGCCTGTAGCTGGATGAAATGACATTTCAGTGTGTCAGAATTGGGAAACATACGCATGTATGGGATGTAGAAGTGAGATCACGTTAAACTTCTCAGAGTGGTGACAAACGCACTCTTTTAAGACGTGAATAATGCGTCACTTAAAAAAAACATGTCAGCTGCAATTTAGAAAAAAAATGCATTTATATATTTATTTATTTAGTCTAACATCATTTTGTAACTACGATAGTTTCACCCCCCCCCTACCCCCACCTTCTTCCTCTGTGCCCCCCCCCCCCTCCTCTCCCGCTTGTAATCTCTCCAGAGACTGTATTGCGTGAGGAGGTAGGTGCGTCTTTAGTTTGGCAGTCCTGTAAAGAGACCGCGGCACCTTTTTCTGTTTTTTTTTTCATGCAGTCTTCCCCAAGTAATACAACATTCGCTATCATATTGCCATGTAGCTAATACTGCATAACTAGATCTCTGTCGTCTCGGTCTTATCAGTAGGGGTGCGGTTTAGTTTCACCCCCCTCGCCCCCACCCCGCGAATAATGTCCCTTTCTATGATGTGAAATTGCGTTTGGCTAACTTCATATATGTTGCATGAGTTCATGCAGAGATGAGTTGTCAGGACATAGATTGTGCATTTAACTGACCTACTAGGAGTTAGAGTGTGGAGCAGCAATAAACCACACTGCAGTATTTTAGGCTTTGGCCCTATAGGAGAACGACGCGCCCCGGTATAAAGCAGTGGACTTTTACCGAGCACTGCATAGGCTGCATATTAGTTTCAGTCAGTGAATAAAGATTACATGAGAGGTTCTAAGTGCATTATGAAGGAGGGCGACTGGTCTGCATTCCAAAGGAAAGAAGTTCTCTAATGGGAAAGGGGGGCTCTTTATGTTTTTAGCGCCACTGATCAGCGGCCTATAAGCTGTGTCTCTCTCTCTCTCTCTCTCTCTCTCTCTCTCTCTCTCTCTCATTCATCGGATTTGGCTGGATTTCCAAAACTCATCAAAATTCCCAGCCCTATTGTCCCAACTTTAACCGAAACTGACACAGCTCAAGCTCAAGGATGTGGTTTACAGCATATGGGGGAAAATAAGGCTATAAGGGGGTTATCTGAGGCTCCTTTTATATTCATCAGCCAGTTTATTCTCTCAGTGATGTTCCGCTCACCTGCCTTCACTGGCGCTGTGGATAAGAACTGAAATGACATAACAGGCAGCAGTAAGACATGCTGCAGGAAGCAAAGGGTGAACTTCAATAGCGATCATGTGACTGATGCAAGTGCCATGTATGCCTCCTCTTCCCAAGCACAGTTAACTCCGCGGTGTCCGGGTAAACCCTGTGAGATGTTAGGTGATCACCAGAGTGCACGGAGCTGAATAAAAGAGTGTTTTTTTCCGCGGTGCGTTTGGGTGTTTCACCTCCAGAGGACGCAGCGTCACGGTAGTTTCCTGTTCCTCAAGGAACAGTGAAAAAAGCTCAGCTTCTTCTGCTTGGAAGGCAATAGAGGCTGCAGGACTTCTTAGTTTTCTTCCTCATCCAATCAGATTTTCCCCCTTCTTCTCCCCCCCCACCTGTCTCAGGGCGGATTTAACTAAACCGACACCAGTTCGGAGCTGCTCTAAATGCCGAAGATTGACCCGATCAGCAACTTATTATCAAAACATGTAGGCTAAGTTAGATTGTTGCAACTTATGTTGTATTTCTCATATGACCGAGTGAATTGGTGGCTGTAGGCCTACAGTAAGCTATAAGCAGTCTCTTCACTGTCACCTTTCCGTTTTGCTCCCTGTAACGTGTCAAGTGTACATGCACTGCTGGTCATGCTATCGCAGACTGTGTTGGATCACCTTGACGGATCAATTGATGTAGCTTCGGTGGAAGGAGACTTGGAGGTTGCACCAAGGCTGGGTTACTTAGATCGGACTTCCCTCTTTTTTCTGGAAAGTACAAGATTGTTGGATCTTTCTGTGCCTGTGGATTTCTCCAGACTTTCTCTGCTTTTTTTTATTTGTCAAAATTTTTCAGGTCTGTATCCTCACATTTGTGACTAATGATATAGCCTAAAAATTTTTTTTCGATCGATTGAAATAAACCGTGTAAATCCCCAGTCAAACAGAGAGAGAGAGAGAGAGAGAGAGGGGGGGGGTGGGGGTGGGGGTGGGGGAGAGTTATTAACGATATCAAAATTGAACCTTCTAAATAACAAGACAGAGCCACAGATGCTTAATAATTAATCCCAAATGCATCAATCATGATTGGAATATTTATGAACAACAAGAAAAGCTGTGGCCTAATATGTAATAAAAGTGATTGTATTTATTAAATGATTGAGTGTCAGCAAATTGACTGTCAAAATTTTTGAAATAAACCCCCAGTTATTCTCACAGTCACATTCATTGTTGCTTTTTTCTGCTATTTGGATCTGCGGATAATAGTTATACACAACATATTGATGTTTTGTGGTTGCCATTTTAGCCAAGTATAGCCCAATTACCAAGAAGAAATATGGGCTTCTTTGATAAGTTGCCTAGCATAGAAGAATTTTTACACGAGTCAAAGTGCAGTGAATGCTTTTTTTTTTCTATTAACGTTGAAAGCAACTATAACTCAGGTTTTCTGTATCTGCGCCATTAGGTGAAAACTGCTTATTTCTATAGACCTTGATGTCAGCAGAGCTAACCTTACAGGATGTGATTTTCATCCTTGGTAAATGGAGCTTTTTTTGTTCTTTTAGGTAAAACCAAGCCTCTAAATACTGCATGGTTTAAAGTATTTAACAGTAGTGAGCACGAAAGGAGAAAACTTGAGTTATGTGAGGTCACAAAGGTGTAAGCAAGAAAGAGAATGTAATGCTGACTGTATGGTGAGCACATAAGCTTTTGGCTTTCGGATAAACAGGATCATCACTTTAGTCATTTAAAGTTGATGGAAAGAGCTGAATTTGTGCAAAGACTAGCTTGTGTTTTAAATATTTGCATCTTTCAGCTCCATTTTGCTTTTGTTTGCTTATACTTGAACAACATTTGTGAGTCTTTGTGAAGCACTGAACCTGAAAATGGATTAAATGAATGTAAAACTTGTTCAATCACAGCCCTTTGTTTCCCCACTCAGCGTAAATGATGAAACATTTGATAAAAATTTGGGATGACAACATTCGAGAGATGAAATCTTTTCTTAAACATAGATTTTCCTTGAGCTGTCTTTCTTTTTGTTTGGTGTCTGTTTTCCTCTCTTCAACACATAATCACTGCATATCCCTCTCCTCCTCTCAGAGCTGGATGTCGGGGATGGAAAACAAATAAAAAGGAAATAGCTGCAGGATGAAAACATGGCCGCACCCCTTATGGCACCCCCAGGACCTGACAGTTTCAAGAAATTCACCCCGGAGTCGCTCATTAATATCGAGAAGCGCATCAATGAAGAGAAGAACAAGAAGCCACCCAAGCCCAGATCGGACAGTAGTCATCGCGACACGTCTGACGAGAATGAGCCCAAGCCCAACAGTGACCTGGAGGCTGGGAAGAGCCTGCCCTTCATCTACGGCGATGTTCCTAATGGAATGGGTGGCACACCATTGGAGGATTTGGATCCCTACTATCTGAACAAGAAAGTGAGTTGTCACATAATGACATGACACACTTCCCTTGAAGTGACAGCTTAGCACAGTATTTTCTTTACAGACGTTTAAAAGCTTTGAATATTCATTTACATGTGTTTTGTTTTGCTGAAACTTCTCATGGACCATGTTTCATATCAACCTGCCAGCACTGTAAACTAATCATGCAATACAGATGGGCCATTTTAAAAGTTATTGACCCAAACAATTCAGATTTCATATTTTCTGAATGGGAATCAAATCTCTGTAGATAATACTGAACACAACTGTGCATTGGAACATATTTGGTTTGGTGTGCATTGGGGTTCTGGTGAAGCAGTTAGTACTGTTGTGTTGATCAGTTGCTGGTGTTAATGTGTTGTGGAGATGACGTATAAGCTGGAGGAGATGAGATTTTTTCCTTTGTATGCAGAAGCTATCAGCGCTACTGCTAAACAAATAGATTTCCGGATAAAACTGTGTCAACTGACAAGTAATGTGGATATGATTTACTTTTGCCAGTGCAGCTAAAGGAGCTTTTTAATATAATTGAGCTGCTTATGTTAAGTTCTAATTAAGTATCATGTCTCTGTTTTTTCATTTTTGCTTATGCATCACAACTTCATTTTCATTATAAAACACAAGTTTGTCATTCACTGTATTTGCTGTTGCTGCTTTTATTCATGATCATATTTTGTTTTTCACAAGTCACATCTAGACACAATAATTGCCATATTCACAGCCAGCCTCTGAATCAATGTGATACAGGCACAGTAGACACAAACCTCCAATCTTCTCTCCAAATGATATATTTCTTATTAATCAAAGAGGCCGGACTCTGCTCTTTCTGCAGCTTTGCACCAGCTTAAAAGGAATGGGGAGTTAAGGGAGAAGAAAAGTGCTGGAGCATGCTATAGTACCTTTCTGCTGTGTATAAGTGTGGAGTGGCCAGTCTCCTGTGTGGTGGCGGTGATAATGTGTAAGAGAATCTGTGGCCTCTATAGAAGCAAGAAAGCCAGTCAGCAAGACTGGCAATCTCAGTGAGCAGCGCTCCCTCGTAGGGCGGATGGAACAATCAAGTGCATGTGCCTTTTGTGATCTATTGATCTGCAGCCCCAGTTCAATGGTTGCCACAGGAAGGGTTACATTATTGCCTTATCATCCTTCCCAACTTTTCTTTGTGCTCGGTGCATTCTTTAGCTTTTCTCATTTTCCTCTGTGGCGTTAACTTTGGTAATGAAAGTTCCCAGTAACATGACCCCAGCCGTCTGATGGTATGTTTACACAGACGTTTGCACACACTTAGAAAATAAATACAAAAACAACAGTATATGATAAGGGGGGGGAAAGGATTTTTTGTGTTTTCAATATTACTAAAAAGGTTGCATGACATAACACAACAAAATCAACATTTGATAAGAATGAATACACAATGAATTTCATGCGTAATCACACTGATGCACAAAATCCAGATAAAAGATAATCCAGATAAGAAAGTTAATGTTTTCCGAGCTTTCAACACAGGATGTTGCTATGCAGATGTTGCCTCAGTACAAAGAGTACCTAAATGCAACAAATACTATTTAGCAGGTTACTTATTCAGTGTAAAAGGTTATAAATGAGTTACTCTGTTAAAATGTAACAATTAATGTAACTATTCCATCACTCTTATCACAGTCATGTAACGCGATTACTTTTCTACTAAATATTCTCCACTGGGAATATAAAATGAAAAGTCCTCTATAGGTTTTAGATGTAACATGTTTGTATTTGGACACCAAATAATGTGAATGAGCCTGTCTTGCTCAGTTTCAGGATGACGGCATTCAAGATAAATCATGCCGTTTGTTTTTAAAATTGTTGGACTATGAGGATGCATCAAATGTTTTCATCCACGTGATATTTACAATTATGTAAAAATCATTGAAAAAAATTAATCTTAATCCTTTAAAAACAAATTAATTACTGGCAGAAGTTGTGAATTAAGGTAGCCTTTATCCATCAGCATGACATGCTTGGACATATAGTTATATAATTATTTTCATATTCCATAAACTGCTGCAAATCTGACTAAAAACCATCAAACAACTGTTATGTTAGCTTTTATATATTTTCTTTTTTACATATTTTATGTATTTTTATATTTTCTATGATCTGTGCAGTCTCATTTGTGCAGCTGAGATGCCTCGTTAAAGAGCACATTGTCAACATTTTATAGAAAGGAAAGTATGGATACTGAATATACCAACTTGATATCACATAGTACTCCATTTGCTCCAAATGTGTCTCAGCATGTCTAAACAGAGTTTCTGACGACGCTTCAGTCTGAACAGCCAAGATCTTCATCACCCTCATCATTGTGGCATGTCAGCAGCCACACGCCATCTTTCTATCCTTAAATCAATAATTTTCCTTTTCCACTAATGTATTTGTCCTTTGTCACACCTGAGAAAGAGCTTCTGACTATATTCACAGTTTAGTGTCCATTCCTCCTCCTCTGTCTGTGCCCTCACCTTTCCTGGATGCACGTCTCCTCTACTCGACCGACAGTCATCCAATCGTTCAACATTGTGTTGTATGTCAATGAGTGAGTCTAAGTGTGTGTATGTGTGTTGCCATCAGCTGCAGGAAACCTGATCACAGCACTCATGCATAAAAGAGAGGAAGAGGGGGCAGTGGCGAGGAGGAGAAATGCAGAGTTGCAGTTCTTGGTTTCCCCTATGATGGCGAGAGGACTGCCTAGGCTTTTCAAATGTCTGATGTGATTAGGCAATGTAAGAGCTGCTGTAGTCATACAGGAACAGCTGCACAGGATGGATGGCGGGTCGATGAATGTTTTAGACGTTGCTGTGGACATATACTGTACATGAAGATGTATCTGTCTAGAGGGGTGGTTTGAAAATAATAAACATCAACAACCATACACGTTTTGAAAAATTGAGGAAAAAATAGACAGAAAGAAAATCTTTATATTCACAAATATTTTGGGTGACCATGGAATGCGATCAGTGTGCAGTATTCCATCATTTCAGCACATGGTCATGCTCAGCTGCAGCTGCAAGCAGGCAAACAGCAGCAGCCTCTGAAACTCAGCTTGTAGCATCATGCACATCATTACATTATGTCCCACCAGCTTTCTTGTTGAGTGTGTCTCTGTCCATTACTCTGCTTTTTGCTCTCCCTTCCGCCGCCTCATCTCTGGCATTCTTTCTTTCAGGGTGTAGTAAATTAGACCGAGGGCCAGCCTTTAGTGCTCTGTCTGAGTCCTCAGTCTCTGATGACACAGCATCCTCCTGTACTGGGCTGAGTGAAAACGGGATGGGGTGGGCTGTTGAGTGTGCTCTCACTGCTATAGTGACTGGGAGAAATAAGGTATGGGTGAAGTAGGCAGTGACCCCCCCCCACCGCCGTTGGAGTACAGCATATTGATGAAGTGGGAAACATTTGTTTTGTCTGGATTTTCTTCTGATATGGTTTCATTTACGTCTTAATTACTTTGCATGTACGTATAGATATTGAAGTGTATTAGAACGTGTCATTAAAACAGCTCAAAGATACCTCTTACAGTTAAATTTCTTAATATTAATTAAAAGGAGAGATTAAAGATCATCAAATGCAACAAATTACCCAAGTTGGAATGTTGAAGATATTTTTTGCATCTGTGAATTTGATAAAAATTTTATTATTATATTCTTAGATTTCACCAGCCATGAAATTGCATCATTTCTTATTTGGTTTTATTTGGTTACTTCCAGGTTTTAGCATGCAAACACATTTTGAATGTCCTTTTAACCTCTGAAGACCCAAGCTTTAGTCTTGCTTGCATTACAGATGTATTCTTGCCATTTGGGGTTATGAGGAACCAAAAAAATAGAAATAAGAAAAGTCTCTTCTGACACCAGCCGATGGCAGAAGAAATGGTTCCAGATACACAGAATTTAGCATCATGATGCAGACCAGTGGTTCTCAAACTGTCTCAAAAAGTTTGAGAGCCACTGATGCAGACAACCAAAAATGTGATGTCCACATATGTGGACACCAGGGTCATAGGAGGTTAACGAAATATGAATTCATAACATTCGACTGAACCTCTTAATAACTCAGAACATCATAATTGAATTGCATGTTAACTTAAATCATTCTTCCTTTCCTCATGACATTAATTGACACTGTGAGGGGTCACACTAATCGTGGCTAGTATTCATAAAAAAACAACAACAAAAAAACATTGTCAAACCATGACCCTCAATTTATTTATCTGCCAAATCCAAAATGTACCCCCATCTGGCCTTTTATAGCAGATCATCTTGGCAGAACGACAAGCATTTCTTCAGGATAAAAACATCAGACATGCATAAGAGTATAACAATCACATTTAATCATTTTTAAGCATTTGTTTTACAATGCTTGATTACTGATCAGAAAGGATCAATCTGCCCTCAGTTCTGTGTAGTAGTAGATGTTAGACAAACTGGTGGTTTTGTATGATGAAGAAAAGAACATTTCCCCTGATTTGCTTCCTATTATTCCCCTGCTCGGATCTCACTGATCTCTCTCTTTCTCTACCCTCCCTACCTAATTTCTTTCTCAGTTTCTCTCTGCTGCATGCTTACCCATTCCTCCTCCACTCTTCCTCCTCCTCCTCCTTCCATCTACCCATCTATCTCAGGTTTGGCTCTCTTCTCTCTGCAGCTCTTTGGTTTTCTGCTCTGCATCACTCCCCCACCATCCCCTCATCTCTCTCTTTATTCATCTCTTTCTTTGCTGCTGTCCAATACCCCCGCAAACCCATCTTCGTATCCTTGTTCTGCTGTTCCTTCTCTTCTCCCATGCACACAAACACAAACACCCGTCACTGCCCTTGCAGCTGCATTCTGCCTGCTGATTTTTGCATGTGCTTATGTTTCTTTAAAGCTTTTTAGGGAACATTGCAACAGCTTTGCAGTAAATGTGGCATTGTCCCGTGAAGCCTGATCTGCTGAGTTGTGTGTTTATGTATGTGTGTATGCATATGCATTTAGACTCACAAATATGCAAGTACTTTGTAAATCAGTGTTAAAGCAATGTGTCTATGTACTATACCTTCATGCATGTAAAATTGCTACAAAGTAGCATTCATTCTGATTGACATACTTTGTTATATCTACACTTCTTCATAAGCAAAAACATGAGGGATGTGCTTCTCCATGTCAGTGTGTTTGAGGCCACTTTACAGAATTTATGTAAAAATAACTGCATTCAATAATTTCTTTCTAAGAGGGATAAATAAAGTATATTTCATTTCATAAAATAAAATAAATGATTCATTTGTCACATAATCAGCTTGGAGAATTTGATTGTAAAAAATGTACCTGGGTGTTAATGTTAGGACATGTACAGTGGTATCCTGGACATCTGAGTAGGAATATGTTCTCATTGTTCTTATTCCATTCCTCTCATTTCTTTGTATGATTTTGAAAAACTGATTTTATAAGCCAATAATTCCAATTAGTTTCACGCTGAAATTATTCATTTCTAACTTGCAGTTTTATACATATTCTTGATATAATAAATGGTATGAGTCAGAGTGAATTCCTCATCAAAACATATTTTATAGGTTAATGTTTGTTTTGTGTCTTCAGTGTTTAATCTAATCTGTCAGTTGCAGATATACGTTTTTCTTATGAAGTGTATGGCTTTGGTAAAAGTAGCCAATGACAACAAAACTTTAATTCAAGATGTCTTTCATTTATTATTTGAAAGGCTCTGTGAGTCATCGATTATCGATTAATGTAGCAGATTATCAATTAGGGAGATTGCCTGACATTTACATCCTCTGTTGTAATACTGCCAAGCTGCTAAGTTTGCTTCAGCAGCACATTTTTCTGCCTCCTAGCCGACGCAGTTCATTGAGTAACTGAGGCCTCTTTCCATCTAAATGTAGTCCTGATGAAAATTTCTGTCTGAGGTAAGACATATATATA
>JBBBVU010000003.1:26644405-26671549 GCA_037177055.1 Atherinosoma microstoma
CTAGAAATTCTGTCCATAAACGTTATGAACAGAATTGGTGACAAAGGGCAACCTTGGCGGAGTCCAACCCTCACCGGAAACGAATCCAATGTATTGCCGGAAATGCAGACCACGATCTGACACTGGTCGTACAGGAACCGGACAGCCCTTACTAGGGAGTCCAGCATTCCATACTCTTTGAACACCCCCCACAGGAGTCCCCGAGGGACAAGGTCGAACTCCTTCTCTAAGTCCACAAAACACATGTAGACTGGTTGGGCAAACTCCCATGCCCCCTCTAAGACCCTAAAGAGGGTTAAGAGGCTGGTCCACTGTTCCACGACCATGACGAAAACCACACTGCCCCTCTTAAATCTGAGACTCGACTATACGACGGACCCTCCTTTCCAGGACCCCTAAATAGACCTTTCCATCGAGGCTGAGGAGTGTGATCCCCCTGTAGTTGGAGCACACCCTCCAGTCCCCCTTCTTAAAGAGAAGAACCACCTCCCCAGTCATCCAATCCAGAGGCAGTGTCCCCGATGTCCACGCGATGCCGTAGAGGCGTGTCAACTAAGACAGCCCCACAGCATCCAGAGCCTTTAGAAACCCCGGGCGGATTTCGTCCACCCCCGGGCCTTACCACCGAGTAGCATTTTAACCACATCAGCGACCTCGGCCCCAGAGATAGGAGAGTCCGCCCCCGGGTCCCCTGGCTCCGCTCGTTCTTCTGAAGGCGTGTTGGTGGGATTGAGGAGGTCTTCGAATTATTCCTTCCACCGACCCAAAACGTCCCAAGTCAAGGTCAGCAGCCTCCCATCTCCACTGTACACAGTGTTGATGGATCACTGCTTCCCCCTCCTGAGCCGTCAGAAGGTGGAACAGAACTTCCTCGAAGCCGTACAGAAGGTTTTCTCCATGGCCTCTCCGAACTCCTCCCATGCCCGAGTTTTTGCCTCAGCGACCCCCGAAGCCGCACTCCGCTTAGCCTGCTGATACCTGCCAGCTGCCTCCAGAGTCCAACAGGCCAAGAAAGCCCGATAGGACTCCTTCTTCAGCTTGACGGCATCCCTCACTGCTGGTGTCCACCAACAAGTTTGGGGATTACCGCCTCGGCAGGCACTGACGACTTTATGGCCACAACTCCAGCTGGCCGCCTCTGCAATGGAGGCGCGGAACACAGCCCACTCGGACTCAATGTTCCCCGTCTCACCCGGGACATGGTTGAAGCTCCGGCGTAAGTGGGAGTTGAAGCTCCTTCTGACAGGACTCCGCCAGGCCTGACCAGCATCCTTCCCCACCATCTGAGCCAACTCCCCACCAGGTGGTGATCAGTTGACAGCTACGCCCCTGTTTTCACCCGAGTGTCCAGGACAGGCGACCGCAGATACGACTACAAAGTCGATCATGGAACTGCGGCCTAGAGTGCCCTGATGCCAGTTGCACATATGGACAACTCTTATGCCTGAACATGGTGTTTGTTATGGACAATCCATGACGAGCACAGAAGTCCAACAACAGAACACCACTCGGATTCAGATCAGGGGGGCCGTTCCTCCCAATCAACCCCCTCCAGGTCTCACTGTCAACACTCACTGGCATTGAAGTCCCCCAGCAGGACGAGGGAATCCCTGGGGGGAGGGCTCTTCAACACTCCCTCCAAGGACCCCAGAAAGGGTGGGTACTCTGAACTGCCTTTTGGCGCATCAACACAAACACCAGTCAGGACCCACCCCCCACCCGAAGGCGGAGGGAGGCTACCCTCTCGTCTACCGGGGTGAACCCCAACACACAGGCACCAAGCTGGGGGGCAACCAGTATGGGTCCCCGCCTTTGGCTGCCGCCCAGCTCGCTTCGCACCCGACTCCTACGGCACGTCCCGCAGGTGGTGGGTCCACAGGAGGGGGGGCCCATGTTTCCTCTTAGGGCTGGGCCCGACCGGGCCCCATGGGCAAAGGCCCTCGCCCCCGCCCCCAATGATGGGTATGCGTTTTTATACTCATGGCTTCTGCAGGATGTTTAGAACAGCCTCAGATTGCAGACTGGTGTCCTCTCTGCTCGTTTTGTGTGTATGTGTGTGTGTGTGCGTGCGTGCGTGCGTGTATGTGATCCTGCAATATCTTCAAATAAACTGAATACTCCTCTCTTGTACTTCAAAATCTCTGGGTAAGACATGAACGTTTTCAGTATATAATTTTATGCTATTATAGCCAGATCATTTCAGGTCTTCCATTGTTAAAGGGAAAAAGCAAAACACACCAACTTAGCTTGTGCTTACTTTTCCTGCAACTCATGCTTGCTTTTCATTTCATCGGTTTCTCACTGTGCATGCAAATTATCTGTAAAACCCCACCCATCAAGTATTCTGACATGCTTCCTCTAGTTCTCTAAGCAGAACATAAGGGCTGCTTGACCTTGCCTTTCTGAGAGTGTAGGGGGTGCAGAAATTCCCAGTCATAGGGCTGATGGTTGATTTTGCTCAGAATATGTCTTGTAACCTTGCAACTCACATATTAAAAGAATACCATTATTGTCATGGTGACAATGTTAAACACTTGACGTTTGGCAGTAGGGGACTTCAAGTACTGTAGATGGACTATTAGTGAAAACAAACAAGAAAGAATGGAGAGGCCTCTGTTGTAAAGGGGATATTTAGGCTTTTTGGACACAAGTTGTCTCAGAATACTTTGAGTTAACTTGTTGTGTCTTATCTGTGTGTTTTCCTCTAACTTGTGCGATGCATGTTACTGGTGTGATACAAGACAAAAGACAAAATGTACCTACTGTGAATTCACTGCAGGCTGCTGTTTATGAGTGTTGTCATTATAGTAGTTAATGAAATAATTAAAACTAAACTGTACTGAAGCTTAAGTCAAAAGAATCTGTGTAAATTCACATCCTAAATGAACAGCAGTATAATTATTTGATATCGTCTTTATCGTCATTGTTCCTTTGTGTTGCTTTAACACAAATCATGATGTGTTTTGTAGCAGCTGATGTTGTCAGTAGTGTTAGAAGCACAGAGAAGAGAGGAAGAGAACCCTATCAATGTACACATCCATAACTCACCCACAGATTCTCCTTTTAAGCACACAGTGGGAAATAGTTAAAATCAACTCTGAACTGCATTGGCTTGATGTATAAAACTTGTAGCCATGGTAACTGAACATCTAATATATCTCTGTTTTGTTTGTTTGTAAATCATGTTCATACATCTCACTCTAACCCTGCATGCCTTTTGTTCAAGAATGGGCATAAGCATTCATAGACCATGCAGAAATGCACCGACACTGCTGCCTCACCCCAGTGCCCATCCCCACTTGGCCCAGTGCTGTTTATGGGTAGGGAGTGGTTTTTGAGAGCCTAGAGTCAGCAGATTTGCTCTGATCGATGACAGCATTTGCAGTTCCTTTCCAGTAAGAGCTTTAAACTTGGGACGAGGAGAGTCATTTGGCTACGAAGAGGGGAGAGCCTCTCATGTCCCTGTCTCCTGCTCCCGTGGCAGCTCACAGCTTTTGTCACAATGAAATGCCAGCCAGGACAGAGGTGTACTCCTGCTTGCTGGGTGACTGGTCACAGAGGGAGGGATGTCAGCAGAGTAATACAGTCTTGCATCACTGCTGCCTCTGATTTTCTGTCCTTCTCTGTACTGTTTTCTCCTTTTAGGTTGTAAAATACCTTTCTCAAAGATCGTGCAGTAACTAGTATTAGTAAAGACAACAAAGTTAGCACTCTCATCAAGCTGGCCTGTTAAATGCATTTCGAAATCTGTACCTAGAAGGTAAACCAATGCAGTCATGCTGACTGATTCAGAACTGAGCTCAGCTCCTGTTTTTTTGGAAACATGATAACTCAAGGTTTTCAGACCATGTACAAGAAGATGTGTGCTACACAGTTAACACTATGAATTGTCTAATTGCCTTTCTGTTTCTGTCTCTCTTCTTTCCACAGACATTTATAGTCCTAAACAAAGGGAAAACGCTCTTCCGCTTCAGTGCCACGTCCTCCTTGTACATCTTAAGCCCTTTCAATCTATTGAGGCGAATAGCTATTAAGATTTTGATACATTCATATCCTTTCAAGTGATTTATTTATTTATTGTTTGCTTTAAGCTGAATGAAAAGAGATGTTGTGGGTAACACTTTACAATGAGGGACACAAAATGTTAAGAAGTTTTCAGTTTGCTCATTCATAAATCATTAATGGATACCTAATAACTACTAATGGAGGACTGGATTTTAATTACACATAGGTGTAGATACATGTGATACTCGTGTGTAACTCATACACATGAGTTGCTACAAGACAGACTAACAGATCCTCTATCAATCACTGAATGATTATTGTCAGAATACCTGTGAATGGATAATACTGAACACCTTCTTCATGTGTTCTTGATAAATTCTAAACTGACTGGTAAACTTTGCAGAGCTATTCATGACTTCATTATCAATCATGACTTAAAAATCTGTTTTTCATTTGTTCATGCAGTGATACATGATACTGAGCAGCTACCAAATAACTCCTCATTAGATTATTTGATCCATGACTCCATACTGGATGGTCACTTAATGTTATTTTAAAAAAAAAAATTCATTACTTTGCAAAATTATATTAGTATAACTATGAACCCAGTAAAATTTGTAACATAAATTCCTTCCTTGTTAATTTTACAGTCTTAAAGTTTTAAGTAATGGGGCTGGGGCCTATCCCACCTGCTATCAAATGTGAGCAGGATGTACCTTGGATGTGTCACCAGTCCATCACCAGGTCAACATGGAGAGACAAACAACTGCTCACACTCACTTCAAAGGGACAGTTTAGGATCAGCTTTTCTCCTAAAATACATGTTAGTTAAAATGTTGTCACTAAATGTAAATGCTTGTGGTGAAATATATAATTCAATGATAATCTCTAAAACAGTTAATTGTAATTAACATGATGCAACATTAGTGTGAAGAGGGACACTTTGGAGAAGGAAAGCTGGTCATAAAGTAGAACATCTTGACTCGGTCAACGCGAACATCTTACACGCCTATGTTTTCCTTTGCAAATTGTGACATGCTTTTATTTTGCATGATGTAAAACGGTCATAAATATGACATTCAGGCAATTATTACATGTTCAAAAGAGTAGATGGATGGTCATTTTTCTACTGCACGCTGTCACACCAGACTACCAAGTTTGAATCCCTTCAAAACTAATTTTCTACGACAACTTTGCACTTTTTAAGTTGCAGTGGTTTAGGTTAGGGATTTAAAAATGTTTTGGTTTAAATATTAATAAATATAAAATTACAGTTTTCCATTATTGTATGTCACTTGAACACATCCAAACAAGCAATGGACATTTTTCAGTTTCCATCTCACTTTACATAATAAAGTTAGGCTCAAAATCATTCATAACAAGTGATCAATTTGCTACTAAATACTCATTTATTTCTCTTTTGTTTTCTTAAACTATTCAAAATTTTGTGTCCCTGTTTGTAAATGTAATAATTACAAAATCTACTTTATTTCTGTTGGTTATTGCTTATTGTTGAAGCTATTTTTGTAAAAACTAAAGCTGCTATGCCTTTTTCATTAATTTTTCTTCAGATTAAAAAATGTACTTTCACTTATCTGTGCATATCTGGGGTGTCATGGGTAGCGCTCTCCAAACTTTCCTTAACTTTTGTGTTCTCACATTATTCAGCATGATCATCATGTGTACCATTTTGACCAACTGTATATTCATGACATTTAGTGACCCCCCTGAGTGGTCCAAACAAGTAGAGTAAGTGCATGTCCATAACTTCTTTTCAGCATTCATATCCTCATTTAATATCTGGAGCTGTTTTTAATCTCTGCTCTCTTTTATCTAAGGTATACCTTCACAGGTATCTATACATTTGAGTCACTCACAAAGATTGTTGCCCGAGGTTTTGCTATCGATGACTTCACATTTCTCAGAGACCCATGGAACTGGCTGGACTTCATGGTCATTTCAATGGCGTAAGTATTAATCCGTTATCCTTCATTGTGAGATGATTGAACAACTCCATCATTAACATGGAGGCATTGTGGCTAAATGGGAAAAGGAAAAAGTCCTAGAGTTAAAACAGGAAAGCAAACAATAATTCCAACACTATTAACAAGCATAATGAAAGCAGCAAGAATGACAACAGAGGAGCTCATACCAGGGTCCTGATATCCTGATGAGCACTGGCTCACTTTTATAGCCTCTGATACACATCAGAGCAGAATAACCTTATCTAGACCATAGACCAAGGGTGTCAAACATATGGCCCGGGGGCCAAAACTGTCTCCCCAGAGGGCCCACAGGATGAATTAGGTAAATGTGAAAATGACAAGATATTCACTGCAATTTTTTAAATAAAAGTAACTCATTCCTTATTTGTCCACCTGAGGTTGGATTTTTTTTTGTGTGTAAAAATAAAACATTTCAAAAGCAGGGAGATGATTTGTTCTCTTTCTTACTCAATAAATCTGACTTCAGTTCATATTATGAGGTGAATTAGTTCAGGTGGTCAAGATTACTACACACATTTGGAAATATTCACATTTGTACATTTAAAATAAATTCTAGATCTTAAAAAGTTACTTTGATGAAAATGTGAAATGCTGGATTTTTCCGTTCCAGAAAGCTGTGATTAAATGTTTTTGGATTATGTAGATCCCAATGGATCTACATGTTGCAACACACATGTAAAGGTGTAATGTGTAGATAGAACAACAATAGATACATATGAATATAACATAAATATATAGATATTTTTATGTTTGAAGTTTTTTTTAAAGATAAAAATTCATCATATAAAATCATATTTATCTATAAATCTATGTTGAAATATATGTGGCAGGGACAAGGAGGGCCCAGGTTTGAACCCCAGCCTCCCAGGTGAGAGTCACGCGTGCTGACCATTCGGCCAAAGGGATATCCCTGTCGGATGCATAGTGACAGAACCTCAACTGTCACACTTATAAATATATTTTTATATATCTATATAGAATATAAAATATTGTATAAAAAAACATAATACTGTTGAAACTGCTCTTATTCGATCAATAAATTTCCAGTTCATAATGTTTTCTAAAAGGATAGTTCATTAAATATAAACATCTTGATAATTTGTACTTATTTGCACTAAAACAAGGGAAATAATTTGGAGTTTTCGTTATTTGTAGCTTACTATGTTATAATTTTACTGGTGCGGCCCGCTTGAGATCAAATTCAGTTGCATGTGGCCCCTGAACTAAAATGAGTTTGACACCCCTGCAGACTGTTGCCTTTCTTCCATCTGCAGGCTGGTAAACACTGGTGGAACTGGGCATGTTTGACTGATTAACAGTAGACATGCTCTGTTTCACACATAGTAGCTAAACTAGATGATTGGAGTGACTTAATTCACATCGGTCCATCACACCATATTGATAATGCTTATTAAAATATTATGTAACAATCTTTTCTTCTTCTGATGGGGATGGCTGCTGAGTAACTGTATCTGATCCACCTTGCAGGTATATAACAGAGTTTGTAAACCTAGGCAATGTGTCAGCTCTGCGTACGTTCAGGGTTCTGAGGGCTTTGAAAACAATTTCAGTTATTCCAGGTAAGACAGGTGTTTGTGTTTGCTGGTGGGCGATCCACGGGGTTGATGTTAGGTGTGGTTTTGTTTCAGTCCCTCTCCTCTCCTCTTCCTCCTTCGTCTTCTCCTCACCGGTCGGACAGGTGTTCTTTTCTCCCACTGTCCCCCTCCTGGTCTTCGATGGTGGTGCTGGTGTCGTGCTCTTGCGCAGACGTGCGTGTTGTAATCGTGTGTGTTGTGTGTGTCATGGAGTTCTGTTCTGTGTGTCATCCTACCTTGTTACAGATATATAACAGAGTTTGTGGACCTTGGAAATGTCTCGGCGCTGAGAACGTTCAGGGTTCTCCGAGCTTTGAAAACTATTTCTGTCATTCCAGGTGAGACTCCCATTTAAACACTAAGGCTGAGCTTAAAAGTAGCAATTAGATGTCTTTTTTTAAATTTGATTTAATTTTTTTTTACTTTAACCTCTTTCGCTTTTTAACAACAGCCTTTTTTTTTTTAAAAACTTCTTTTGTTTTAATTTTGTTTTATGAAAATCAAAAATGGTAGTAATACATTTTTGATAGGCTTAGCAGTCTGCTGGCAGTCTTGTGGGTCACATGTTGTGGACAGAAATCTTTTGGCACATTATGGTAGACAACAGCTGTTCCTCTTACATTTCTATCTTAACTTAAGCAGAAATTGAAGCCTAAAAGTTTGTTATAATTTGAGAGGTTTGGTGTTATCTCCAAGGAGTTGACCTTTAGGCCATAAACACGAGTTATTAAAAGAGCGAAGTATTTAGGAAAAAATGTTATCCATACGATTTCTGTTCAAACTTTAATGCAAATTCCAGTTATTATTTTTTTTAAACTCCAAGACTGCCAAGCCTAATTGAATAAGATCTTGATGCTGCATGAAGCTCTGATACACATGCTTTTCTAGTTTGGTTTTAAGAGGCTTTTTCTTAAGATTTCTTTCTTTCTTTTAATTCCACAATTTTTTTTAGATTGAGGGCCCCTTCTTTTTTTCTTTTTTTGTGTTTTTCTCTTTTTTTGAAGATCTTTCTCCATCCTGGGAATGAAAAAATACACAGTGATAAATTAATCACACTTGGAATAAAATTTCTGTGTGGACTCTAGTTAGATTTTCTTACACAAAATTGGATTCAATCGTCACAATAACAACTACAATGAGTCCTGAAGCAGATGGCGTGGCATCTGTAGAGCCCTGATCTCAACATCATTGAGTCAGGCAATAATCACAGGGAAGGCAAGATACTGACTTTGGCAACCCCCCCAAGAGGATAGGAGAACAAGTTCACATTTGACTGTATTTGTACTTGGGAGAATCAATGTTATTATAAATAATACACTGACAATCCCTTAATTAAAGCCATTGTACTTTTCTGTATATAAGTAACATTCAAAATATTTTCCCAATTAACAATTAAAAAAAACAAACTATTTATTCTATACATCAGTTCTATCCAAACTTTCTGGTGTTATTGATGTCAAACTCTTTTACTAAGATCATCACTGCACATTCTGCCCATACATATGGGGCTTTAGGCACCCTCTCTGTCTGTAAGTAAGGTTCTGCCACACATTCATAATGGAGCAAGCACCTTTATAAAACTCTGGTATTAGTCATCAGTTTCAGTCCTCCTCAAGAGGTTTCACTTTGAGTCCACAATACAGTGGTTTTGTCATTCATTTATCTTTTCTTTCATGTTCACTTGCTGTTTTTGCATCCCAAATAATTGATATGGGTAAAAAAAATACTTCCTGGTTGGTGTTAGGAAAGATAAGCAAAATGCTAAAAGATGTATTTTTTTTATAATACTCTTCATATAATGAATGAGTAAAACTTTGCTAAATCTACCATTGAGCATAGCCAGTACATACCAGCCCATGTGTAAAGCAAAATGTGCAGTTATAACACCTATAGAATATGAGTCTAACAAAATTAGCTGAACTTCTTGTAAATCAATCACACTGACACCATGAAGTTGCTGTATTTCAGCACATAACCACGTACCTTTATGTAACTATATGTATGTATTTATATACCCCCCCACACACACCTCACCCTCAGTGCAGTACATTAAGGTCACCCTCCCACACAGTGCTAAATAGTGGGGTGGGTTAAACTTGCTTGAGGTATCATGTGGTACTGTGATAGTAGCACAAAAGGGTGTCTGGGATGGGAACAGTTCTTCAGTTAATCCCAGCAAGGTCATCATCATGGTTTAGATGGGTGATGCTGACAAAGTCATTTCCTTCAGCCTTGGCGTTTAAATGACCTGCATGCCACCTCTCATTGACCCAAAACTCCACCCCCACAGGCCATGAATCTCCCTTGCCTCTCCGTCTCTTTCTCTTCTTCACTTCCTGCTTCCCTGACTAAGCCTGGCTCTGTGCACTGTCTGCTGTTTGTTGTGCTGCTGTGTTCAGTTGATTTGTAGGATGCACTATAATTATCAACAGACGTTAGTCAGGGATGTTTCCAGAGATGGACAAAAGGAGTGAAAGGAAATAGTAATCCAGGATGCAATTTTCTCCTCTAAGATACATCTAAACTCAGCTGCAATGGTGGCTATTTTCCTTCAAAAAAATGCTTTAGATGAATTTAGAATTGAGTGTCTTTAGATCTGTTTGCATATACACTTTAAATAAATGTGAGAAATAATGTTGGAAATGTCTTTTTCTGATGGAAACATCCCATGTAGCTTCAGTATTTGTCTTGGTGTACTTTAAAAGCTGAATTTAATATCTATATTTGTGACTTACCTAAGATGTTCTGTCATAGTTTAGAATTAACACGATGTTAACTACAAAGAAACAATTTGCTTTACTATATGTTTTTGTCTCTATATGTTTTTTGAAAATAATCTTTTTTGACCAAAAATAACAAGAAATGCATGAATCTCACTAAAATCTGAAATCTGAGGAGAAAAACAAGCAAAGAACGGTTGTGTCATCTTAAAAAGCCTCTAGATATGTATTATATGATATTAAAGTATAGTTTTAACTAAATTACTTATTCTGAATTTAATAACGAAAGGAAAAGCATAAGGCATTATTATTTAATAGGCAAAGTTGTGCCATGTTCATGTGTCATGTGGATGGAGTGGACAGGGCCTGATCAAACTTGATTGACAGGGTGGGTAACATGAGCAATCTAGCTACACACCATTATATTAATTCTCAGGTTTTTTTTTTAAAGAAAACCTAAAGTTATTTCTCAAAACTGCAGCTCTGACATTCTTTGTTTTCTGAAATGGTTTTGTAGCTTTGATTTTGTTTATGTGTTTTGCACATCAGGGCCACTGCAGTGCAGGGACGGTGCTGCATGTAAATTACAATTTGACAACTGAGCCCCATCCACTTCAAACCACAGTACAGACAGATCAACAAATACAGAAATCTCCCAAATGAAAAAAAACAAACTTCTTATTTTTCATATTGTTTCAAATGCAGTTTCTGATCTGAAAGTGACACTTGAATAATGATGAAGATATCATTAATTATCCCCTATTTACAAGCCAGTAACTGCATCAGCCATGTTTATTTGATTATAACTAATTAATTGTCAAAGTAAAAGAAACCTGAAGCCTATCAAAATGACCATGAAAGAAACAATGAATGTTAACAGCCAGAATGTTAGAACAGAAAGGTAGACAGAGCTGCTTCTCTCAGGAAATAATGAGAAACAAGACAACACATTCTCCTGCCTTGTACCTCCAGACTGGGAGTGGAAATATTAAGCCCTCACACACACCAACAGACACCATCTCCTAATTATCCTGTGAGATTAGCTGTAAACATTATGGTACTGCACATGTATTCTTTATATTTGGATACAAGAGAATTCCAGTTTTTACACTAAATATCTTCCACACCCCAACAAGGGTTTCCTTTTCTTTGAACTCACCTTTATACATCCTGCTGTGATGCTATTCTTTAGCTTGCTATGTTGTGACCTAATAATGCTGCAGTTGATAATAAACTCAGCATAAGCTATAATGAAAATGGAGTTATTAATAAGAACTTGCTTTAATGTAATGGAAAAGTAGATTCCTTAGCATGATAATAAGCAGTGTAATGTAGTGTTTAGGTGGTAAAATTGCGGTCTTTGTATACTTAAATGATAGATCTATGACTCGATATGCTCAACATGGCAGACACACATCTGGGTAAGTCATTAAAAGCTTGAGCTAGAGATTTTTATCAACAAAGCAATGACAAGATCAACAACAAGACATATTTTTATTCATTTAACTTATGTGAAGGCTTGCACAGCATCAAGTTAAGCACACAAATTAGATCTAATTTGATATATTTTTATGCTTAACTTGGCTGAATTTCAGCCATCAAACCAAACCCAACTCTTACACAGTCAGAAGTTGCCAGACCTTTTATTTGTGTCTATCTGCGCGTGTGTGTGTGTGTGATTTTGTATGCTGGTGTGCCTGTGTATTTGAGTGCGCCTGTTTTTATGTTTGTGCATTTTTGCACATTTGTATGCACGTGTGTGTTATCTGTGTATTAATTAACAGGCCTGAAGACCATTGTGGGAGCCCTGATCCAGTCTGTGAAGAAGCTGTCGGATGTGATGATCCTGACTGTCTTCTGTCTCAGCGTCTTCGCTCTGATTGGACTGCAGCTCTTCATGGGGAACCTCCGGAATAAGTGCGTTATCTGGCCGATCAACATGACTAACCAGGTCCTGGAAAACGGCAGCAGAGGTTTTGACTGGGACAGATATATCATGAATGACTGTGAGTAAAACATGTGGCATTTGATCTAATGAGTGGTACATGATCAAAATAATTGGACCATAAACAATGTGCAACTTGCATAGATGAAATATAAACAGAAATATGAACTAATTTAATACAGGTTGTTGCTAACTAACTATTGTTTTGTTTTGTTTTTTACCACAGCTAATTTCTACTTCCTCCATAATTCACTGGATGCTCTGCTTTGTGGAAATAGTTCTGACTCAGGGTGAGTATCCCAACAAGTACGTGGCATGTTAGAGTTATACTAAGTAAAGATGTGTCTTCTAAATCTCTGTCATTGGAGAGTGCCCGGCACATAAGAACTATGTAGGTCTGTGAATAGAACTCCAGGAAGGCTAAAAAAGCTAAACTGGTCAGAAAATACTGCATCTTTTGCTTTCCACATGAATATTTACTTGCAGACAGACATTTTGCTCCAGCGCAATTGGCTAACTTGACTACAAGTAAACTATAAGTGGAAATCAGAAACCTCACAGTACCAGAAATCTTTGCTTTCCCTACAAATACTGCATTCAAATGTAGATCATATGTAGAACTGAACTGAATTTGGACACTTGCTTTCTTGCTTACTTTTGTCACTTTATCTAATGCTCATTGGAGGGCAACAACCTTTCTCTGCCATTCCTTCATTGGTCCTGCCGTTAACACTCAGCTGCTGTTGTAACTGGCTAACCATTTATCTGGCTGGGTTGGATGTAATCTGATGGCTCTTAATGATAAAATCTCTCAGCAGGAATGTTGACAAATAATGGTCAACATAAGCTTGAACTTATTGCACCTTTTCTCTGGGCGTGGGTTCAGAAAGGCTCATGTCCTTGTTGAACTGGAGATGCTATGGTCTAACCCGATGTTGTATACAGAATTTGACAAACCTTGCATAGAATCTAGAGGTTTTCTATATTGATTTGCTCCTCTTGCATCAACAACCACTTGCCCTCAAGTAACTCTTGACTCTCAGTCTGATGTATCTTTAAGCCAATGGTTGCCAACCTACTTTCCTTGAGGAGCCCCTTCATGCAAATACTAAAAAGCTGTGGACTCCCTGCCCCACCCTGTGCTGAAACAATGCTTTATTTTATGCTTTCATTAGTGAGATTCTCACCATAAATACTGGATTCTGCGAGTCCTGTTTTTCCATGAAGCCAAGGTTAAATGAACAACAAATATCCTTACTTTAAATAAAAAGGGGACCAATAATCTGCTCTGTGGTGTTTCTCAGACACGTTTTATTAATTAAATGTTGCAGGAAAAATCCAGGTTTTTTCTTGGATAAACATGTAGCTCCATAGGCTCCTTGACCTCCTAAACCTCTGTATATAGACCAGAACTGACCAGACGCCCAAACATGGACCAGAACTGACCTCCTAAACATGGGCGGTTTAGGAGTTGTGTGCCTTATCAGTGGCTTTTTTTTTTAAGTCTTCTTTTTATTTCTGACTAAGGATACATTTGTTAAAATATTATATAGCCAAATTTGATGACCCCCACCCCCATTTATTCACTTTGGGATTGAGTTTAAAAAGTTTGTGTTTTCAGGTTAAAACACCAGTTCCATGTGAACCAAATGTCCAGATGATTATAAAAACTTGAGAGGACTTTAACTCATCTCTGTGTGCCAGAGTGTCTGAATGGTCAATGCCTTGGGGACCCCCTCTTGTCTTCAAGCTGCACTGCTTTAAGCCACAAATCATGATCTGTATTAGATAAATCCATTATATTAGCATTAACCAAGAAATTAGTGATAGATTGGTGAGTGTATGAAAAATTGACTGGGTGGATAGTGTCTGTTAATGCAGTTGTGCATCGTGATTAATAAATTGAATCTTTAACTGTGAATAAAGTCTGTAACTTCATGGTAATTCAGTCTAATCTAGTCTTGTTTACTCTTAAAAAGGTCATGCAGTATCATTTCAATATCCTAATGGTGTACATGAAAGCATACACTCATAAGCTAACATCAGCAGGTTTTTCTTTCATGGCTAACTTCATAGTCCCGTCCCATTGTAGTTAATGATGCCAGTATAATGTCAGTCCGCTCATGCATATAATTCAGTTATTAGCAGTTTTATGTTGCTGTGTGTTCTTTCCAGACGATGTCCAGAGGGATTTACATGCATGAAAGCTGGAAGGAACCCCAACTATGGATACACCAGCTTTGACAGCTTTGGATGGGCTTTCCTCACCCTCTTTCGCCTCATGACACAAGACTTCTGGGAAAATCTGTACATGCTGGTAAAGTAGTGGTCTTCTTAACCCTGTCTCTTCCTTTCTAATCAACACATAAATGACCAGTGAATGCAACAATAAGAACTGCAAACTTTAGTTTACCGAAGTAAGGTCAACGTATAAGCTATTGTCTCTGCACCTTCTTGCATTCATGTTATATTCCTATATCAAAGCCTCCCCAGTCCTCTGGAACTACCTACCTCATAAGCAGTGCTAATAATTTATCAGCTTTGTACCTGAATGAATCAGCAAAAATGCTTCTCAGCAGCAGCAGCCCCTCAGTTCATTTGCCCTCTGAATAAAAGGTAGAGAAGGACAGCTGATTTGAAAGGCTGAAGCTTGGGGTGTGTGACTTCACATCTTTCATGCTGAGAAAACTTTGGAATAATTTCAGATTTCTAATGAAGGTTGCATTGTTTTTGAAGCAACTGATGAAACTGCTTTTTTAAAAATGACCTTTTGACCATTTACCATTTAGCGCCAAACTTACCTTCTCACATTCCATTGATAAATTATACCACCGCTATAGTTGCTTTAAACGTTGGTACACCCACCAAAACAAACTGCTTAAAGCCTTTCCCAATGTACGTATGTAATCGACAATGGATCATCTGTGCTTTACTGACTAAATCTTACTGGCTTAGTATACTTAGTATACCTCCTCTACTCTAGATCTGGTGTGTTACTATGATAACTTGAAGAGATGAGATTACACTGTACAGGTTATATTTCTCATGAGATAACCAGGTTAGTTTACTACTTTTGACTAGTACTGCTAACATCATCACCAGCCAGCAGGTCAGAGGATAAGCCACCAGTCAGTTGAATATGAGTAAATAACTACAGAAATGGAAAAAAGGAAAAGATCTGTATATCGTGCTCTTTCTGCACATGTGTCCTGCGTGTGTGTGGACATGCTGATAGAGATTGTCATTGGAGGCTTCCCTGGAGAAAGACTTGGATTGGATGTTCAAGCACAAGACACAACACATACATGTAATACAAAATGGGGGGAAAAAACAGCCTTTTAGAGCTTAAAAACTATATTTCTAAGAAGGATTCCACCTACTTTTCACCAGTAGGTTGGTTGGAAAAGATTTTCTTACATGTTTCTGATTATCTCGGTGTGTTTTATCACAGACTCTACGAGCTGCAGGGAAAACCTACATGGTCTTCTTTGTCTTGGTCATCTTTGTGGGCTCTTTCTACCTGGTGAATCTCATCTTGGCTGTGGTGGCCATGGCTTATGAGGAGCAGAATCAGGCCACCATGGAAGAGGCGGAGCAAAAAGAGGCAGAATTCAAGGCGATGCTGGAACAGCTCAAAAGGCAACAGGAAGAGACACAGGTCAGTCTTAGTCCTCCATTTATCAAGACTTTTACCTTTACCTTTACCAATTTTACATGTCATATAGTTAGCGTATGCCTTTTTTGTCCTCAGGCTGCTGCTATAGCAACATCTGCAGCTTCTGTGTCAGAAGCTGCATTAGAAGATGAAGGAGGGGGGCACTTGTCCCGCAGCTCCTCGGAGGTCTCCAAGCTGAGCTCGAAGAGTGCTAAAGAGCGTCGCAATCGTAAGAAGAAATGGCGTCAGAAAGAACAGGAGAAGGAGAAAGGAGATAGTGAGAAGGTAGTTAAGTCCGAGTCAGATGATGGCAGCAAGAAAAGCACCATTCGTTTCCCAGGAAGTCGACTGGGGAGGAAGACATCCATCATGAACCAGGTACAGACAGTTAGAAAAACTATTGATTTTCTTCTGCAAGATGATGTGTTTGATGGATTCAAACTTAAGAAATACATAAATGGTATTCTTGAGAAAATGTGAACTTTTCCTAGACTCTGAGAAGGATCTGGTTTCCTTCTCAGTCCCCCTCGAAGCGCAGATTTCATTAAAAGTATAATAAAAAAAAGGGTAGTCATCAAAAGTACTGGAAAAAAGAACTCCTGTAAGTGTTATACTATTAAATAAACCAGTACAAGGATGTTATTACTCTTTAATTAATGCTTTAGCAGCATTTAACGTTCTCAGCTGCTTCATAATAAGCTTGTTTGGAACCATGTTATTGGGTCTGCTTCTTTTTGCCTTTTTTAATTGATTAATTTTCCTGCTTTTCCTATTTCTTTGACTGTGTTTTAAAAACAACAAAAGAGATCAAAACATAATGAATTTGTGAAATAAAAAGTTGAGAAAAAATAAATAAATATGCTAGATAGATAACAAGGATCATTAAAAAAAATTATTGTTAAATAGTTTTATATTTTTGTCAACCCCTTGATACCCATTGTTGAAAATTTGTGACAAACTGCTTCCGACTTTTTACAACATTTTTATTTCTTTTTGTGTCATTGGTTTCTTTTTTTTATTTATTTACTATTGTTCATGTATTTTTTATATTAATTATTAATTGTTATCGATTTATTTAATATTTAATTGTCTTGTTTTAAATAGTCTTTTTCCTTTAGTTTTTTCCTTGTCTTTTTTATTGTTTTACTGTATTTATTTATTTTTTTGTTATCATATAATTCATGTGTTAAGGTGTTAACTAAAGTTAACTAAAGAAGAATACAGTAAATCACAGCCTATGGGAGGGTGACTCTCAAGCTAACAACATAGCCCAGTAACAAAATACACCCTTTACAGCAACACAGAAGTGGATGTTTTTCCCTTAACCATATAATACCCAAACCTTCTACCTGTCCTTGGTTCATCCAGACTATTTTTGTTTCTATGTAGCAAAACTATGCCAAACAGGATATGTGCCATAGCAGAGTATTTTAACATACTTTTAGCAATGCACTCTACTTAGTTAAATTACATTACTGGTTAGCATTCTAATCTTCATTCTAGCTCAGTGATTCTTAAAATACGTCTTCTTGATATTCTTGACTATTGTTTTTTTTTCAACTGGACTGGATACATACACCTTAGTAGGGTGTGTTTGCATTAAATATTCTGCAATTAGTTTTTATTGAAAAGTTGGCCAACTCATTCTGCACATGTTGACATGTCTCCCAGAGCTTTCCAAGGTATACAGAACTCTTATTTAAATCTGGTTACATTGTCTGTAATATTCCTGGAATCATTGGATGGTCCGATAATGTACACCCTCTTCCTTAAGATGCTGGTAAGATTTATCAGTTTCCATCATAGAGGGCAAGACAGCTATAGCTTCCTTTTGGCTCAGTTTTCTTAAGCTACACGAATTTTTCTGCCATGTTCAGTCTGCGTGCTGACCATGTTGGTTTTCCTCTCAAGAGATCAGACTCCACTTTGAGATGCTTTGCTGTAAAGTTTCTTTAATGACCACTTCAATGTTGTTTGTTCACTTTTAAAGATCTCATCTAAATGGGCTTTCTCAGTGTTTCTCAGCTCCAACTAGATGATTAGTTTAATAAAAGTTCCCATGAAATGGGATAAAAGGGTTGACAGACTGAGAGGGTTGTCCCAGTAGGCCACTGAAGTAGACTGGCCTTGGGAGGGGCTCAGCCTCTGCAGTTTGTACAGTTTTCTAAGGGAATATATAAATGTGTGCAAGTACATTGCACTTTACCAGCAAGTTGATGGGGACTGTAACCCCGTGTTGATGTTTCACAAAGGACCAACCATTTGTTGAACTCCAACTAAAGCTCACATTAGCGTGTGATCATGGCTGATAGCAGTTTGCTAAAATACATGTATCATATGAGGGAAAACCATTGTATTTGAATTATTTATTCCTGTGGGACATTATAACAGCCTTTGGTATCTGTATATTACAAAGAAAGCCAGACTTCTCAGACTAATTTAGGGTGGTCTAAGTCAAAATGTTACTTCCACAGAAGTGACATAACTGTTTTGATTCTTCTGTTGTTTTGTGCTTTTATCCAAAATACGTTTCTATTTGCTTGAGACTGCTAATTTATTTAATCTTTGTCTTCCAGATAATTCTTGGTTTTTATATCCCACTCTCTTCTCACATCTCTTGCTGTTTTAAGTAAACCTTTAATTCCCCTTTTCCATCTTTATTTCTCCTTCCTCAGTCTTTGCTCAGCATCCCAGGCTCACCATTCATGTCGCGCCACAACAGCCGCAGCAGCATCTTCAGCTTCAAAGGCCGCTCCAAGGACATGGGCTCAGAGAACGAGTTTGCAGATGACGAGCACAGTACAGTCGAGGAGAGCGAAGACCGTCGAGGCTCCCTGTTTATACCATACCGTCGCAACAGCTACAGTGGCTACAGCCAAGGCTCATCACGGATTCATCCGCTGGCACCCCACTCTGGAGGGAAGAGGAACAGCACAGTGGACTGCAATGGCGTGGTGTCTCTCATCGGCCCTGGGCCCGGCAGACGGCTTCTGCCTGAGGTGAAAATAGATAAGGCAGCCACTGATGACAGTGTAAGGACGTCCATGGGACACCAATACAGTTTAGGCATGATGATGGTGATGGTGGCCCTGGTTACTGCAGCTCCTCCTTTACAACCTCTTCCCCCTTGACTCTTTTTTCCCCTTTACCTAAACCCAGTAGCTCTTCCTTTCTTTCATAAATATGTAGATTTTGTTAAATATATTACCTTACACAGCCACTTACACATTCAGCCTGATCTAATGACTTTTTTATATTACTTCTTTTTTTTTAACAGTTCCAAAAGACCCGAACAAGCCAAAATGATATCCATAACCTCACTGATTATTTTAATGATTAGGATCATCATCTCTTAGTTTTCATCAGACTCCATATTCTCAACGTCATCTATAAAAAATACTATGATACACATTCAACTTTTCCTTCTAAACCTTTCCTTTCCCTCTTCTCATGGGGACTCTGGCATGCGGACTAATACTGTTTTCTATCCTCTACTATTATCTACTTCTAACTGCATCTCTCCTTTTATTTTCTCTCTCCTTCTGCTGTTGCCACTTTTCTCTTTCTGTCTTTATTTACCCTCTGCTCCTAATCCTGGATGGTGCAATTGATATAACCTGGATCTTTTTTTTTTCTGTAATAATATTTCTCCTCATACTATCTAGCATGGTAGACCTCTCTTTTATTCTCAACCAGTCGACCTGCTTTTACCCCTTTAACCACTCCTCTAATGTAGCATGGTGTCGCAGCAAATGATGTCTTGGATTCCCCGATGTTGACATGACATGCATGCCTCTGCATGCAGTTTAATGTTGCTTAGGGATTGTTATCCAAAGTTAATGATGATAAAGGGTTTAGAAAGTGCATTGTAAATTCTCAAATGAAAGCCACTGTTTTAACAATGGCTGCTTGTCAGGGGAAATTACAAATAAAGACGGGTCTTTATTTGTAGTTTGTGTCATATGAAAACCTAAATCTCTCTTCAGCTCGGCCAAATTAAGGCTAAATTAAGGTGCCTGAGAATTTACTGTATGAATTTTAATGATGGAATTTGAAATTTTGTAGGAAATGTTTCAAGTGAACAAATTATTGAATGCATTTTTCCAGATTTTATGTAAAGGGATTTGTCTGCCATTTCTTTTGTCTTCTGAGCAGACTTTGAGCATCATTGGTGTTTTAGATAGCTTTAGAGAATAATGTGCAAATGAGTATGCATCCAGCATGGTCTCTGAGTGATGTGCTCTCTTATTGTGAGTACAGACTACAGATGTGGAGATAAAGAAGAAACACTCTGGCTCCCTCATGGTATCTGTGGATCAACTCAACTCCTCATTCAAAGGAAAAGACCGTGCCAACAGCCAGATGAGTGTGGTCACCAACACATTGTTAGAAGGTGCTCATAGCGCATGAGTTTTCCTTTGTGAAAATGTTGCAGTCTTTTGCCATTAAAGCTCAAATGTACTGTATAAGTAGATTGAAAGTAAATATCTTATAACTTGTATAACAAACGTTATACAAGTTGGATTTGATATTCATCTGAGATGCAATCACAGCTGACAATAGTTTGCTATAGATCATGTCCACTTAGACTTCAAAGTGACATTTATGTTTTGGTTTTCTTCTTCCTTTGTCTCTTCCTGCAGAGTTGGAGGAGTCTCAGAGGAAGTGTCCTCCCTGTTGGTACAAGTTTGCTAACGTCTTCCTCATCTGGGAGTGCTTTCCCATGTGGCTGAAGATCAAGCACATAGTCTACTTGATTGTCATGGACCCTTTTGTTGACCTGGCCATCACCATCTGTATTGTACTAAACACTCTTTTCATGGCCATGGAGCACTATCCCATGACTGAACAATTTGAAGGCGTTCTGGCCGTTGGCAACTTGGTGAGAAACTACTGTTTGCTATTGCCCCCCCCCCCCTTTCATGCAACACTGCAGTTTACATTTATACATTTTTTTCTTGCATCAACCTTATTTTTTCTCTTAGGATTCAAAGAGGCTTTGCAGATTTTGCCTATATAACCTCAAACCAATTTATCAATGCATCATTTGATATGTGCACTTAAGAGCTCTCACACTCGCATACAGTAATCAGATGGGGTCACATTAAAGATTTAGTTCTGTTTTAATGTCGCCATCTAGCCTGCCCCCCAGTCTCTCCTCACCCCACTTAGATCACTCGTCCTTTGTCCATTGCATCCTAATTACAAAAAGTCTCTGAATGTTGCTGAAGCCTCTGACTGACCTGTCAAATTCTCTTTTTAGCTAACGGTACTGGCATACCTCTTCACACAGACATGCACAAGACTATTTGAGAACTATTTGGCACAGTACATATTAACCTCTTCTGAAGCAGACATTTTGATTTGTCAGTGTTCTGCCCTTGCTTTCAAATATCGCTGTAGCACAGCTGTCTGAGTGCAGCGATATTGGCTCTGTGTCAGCACTAAGACAGGAAATGAGGTCATAGGCATTGGCACACTGTCCAGAGTGAAACAGGAATTGAACTCATTTGCGTAGAATGTGGATGCTGCAGTGTGAATCATTGGGTGTCCTCTGCAGCACCAACTGGACACATGATTTGATGTTGGGTTAATGATAAGGGAAAACTTTATGTTATTCTATGTTTATCTCATCTACAGGTTTTCACCGGCATCTTTGCTGGGGAGATGTTTGCCAAGCTGGTTGCCATGGATCCATATTACTACTTCCAGGAGGGCTGGAACTGCTTTGATGGCTTCATTGTGACTCTAAGTTTAGTTGAGCTGGGACTGGCTGACGTGGAAGGTCTCTCAGTTCTCAGGTCTTTCCGATTGGTGAGTGAAGAAGTACAGAAACATGTGCTGACCAATTGTCAGTGTATTGAATATGTGAAATGAACATATCAGACATCATTGAAATTTTGTAATTCCGTTTATCTGAGATTAAGGTTTGATATAGCTTCTATAGATATGAAAATGATCATTAAATTGTGTTTTTTAAATTTGAAATTTTAAAACAACCTTGTTTTCTGTTTCTCTTCCAGTTAAGAGTGTTCAAACTAGCCAAATCCTGGCCCACACTCAACATGCTGATCAAAATCATTGGGAACTCAGTAGGAGCTCTGGGTAATCTGACCCTGGTGTTAGCCATCATTGTCTTCATCTTTGCCGTGGTGGGCATGCAGCTGTTTGGAAAAAGCTACAAGGACTGCGTGTGTAAGATCGCACCGGACTGTGAGCTGCCGCGCTGGCACATGCACGACTTCTTCCACTCTTTCCTGATTGTGTTCAGAGTTCTGTGTGGGGAGTGGATTGAGACCATGTGGGACTGTATGGAAGTAGCAGGACAGGGCATGTGCCTAATCGTCTTCATGATGGTCATGGTTATCGGAAATCTGGTGGTAAGAAAAGAGAAGTGTTACTATAAATCATAAACACACTACAAAATGATTCTGTTTTGTGTGTACAAAGCTTCTAGATTTTGTGGTTTTATTTTCCCAAGGTGTTGAATTTGTTCTTGGCCCTGCTGCTGAGCTCATTCAGTGCAGACAACCTCGCTGCCACAGATGATGATGGTGAGCCCAACAATCTGCAGCTCGCTGTGGCACGCATTAAGAAAGGGATCGCGTGGTTCAAGATCAACATGGCGATTTTTGTAGCAATGGTGCTAAAGAAGGTACTTCTTAATACAAAACACATACTAATGAGCAATTCATGGATGTTTGATAAATTGACTGTTTTCAGATTAATGTGTTTCTTTGTCAGACGGCTCTATGATGTTTTATAGTGCTGTTTTTGGTCATTCTAATTCTTCACTTTGTCAAGCAGCCTATTGAAGATGAACAGAAGCCCCTCGATGAAATGTATGAGAAGAAGCTCAACTGTATTGCAAACCACACAGTGGACATCAACCGTGAGCTGGACTATCCTAAAAATGGCAATGGCACCACAAGCGGCATTGGGAGCAGCGTAGGAAAGTACATGATTGATGAGGACTACATGTCCTTCATCCACAACCCCAACCTCACCGTGTGTGTTCCTATTGCTGTTGGCGAGTCAGACTTTGAAAACCTCAATACAGAAGACTTCAGCAGTGAATCGGATGTGGAGAATAGTAAAGATGTGAGTAGGAATGATTGCTAAGATTATGAGAATTACATCATTGTTGTCCTTTGCTGACCGTTCGTCTGAATTATGGGATGCTGGAGAAAAATATTGCAGCACTTTTAATTTAAAGACCAGGGGCCAATTCAAACACATGACGAAGCTGGGCTCATCTTTGTGTTTAATTACCAAATTCCATGTTTAGTTACTTCCATTATACATAAAACATATTTACCAAAAAGTCAACTTTATCAACTAATATAAAGCAAGCAGAGCTGTTTTTAAGCTGTCACATTGAAGACACAGTTTGCCTGACATTTCAGAACATTCATTTAGACAGGAGCACTGTAACACTGATCCTGAGTGCTGAGCATGCAGACAAACAAAGACAGCAGACAGACAGGGGCAGGCCCAATGAGAGGACAGAGAGAGAAACACAGTCTGCTGTTTATTATCAATGTAGGAGAAGGATAAGCCAGCCCCAAAGCTTGTAGAGATGTATAATACGTAGGTCACCTTGGCCTGGATTGTTGTAGGAAGAGAGAAGATAGAACGTCTGCATCACAACAGTATCTGCACCAGTTCCATATTCCACAAGGGTCCCTCAACTAACCACCCAACCATCTTCTCTGCACCACATCCACCCACAGGGCACACTGCAGGGAGAAAAAAAAGAGAGCTGCTAGCAGCCAGTTAGAAAAGCAGAAATCCAATAGACTGAGAAAACAGATGAAGGGAGTGCAAATGTATTCCTTTACTGACAATTTCATTTTATAAATAGTAATATCATTCTCCTGCAAACTAATTTGACTCTTTATGCTGTCATGCTTTTATAGGGCCTCTGTTATGCTGGTGTTTCCATAGTTATATACCTGCATCCCCTTGACTGAAAATATGGCATGACTTATTTGTAAATCTGAGCTTAACCAAGACATGGTTTTAAGACTAAAGAACAAGACATTACATACTTGGACTGGATTATCATAACATTTTTGTAAAACTATTTTAGAGGTCTATATTTAGATTGTAATTTCATATAATAACTGCCTTTGCAACATATTTTGTATTTTCCTCAAGCATATTGAACTAAACCTTTTGCATAAATGAGCATTTACATGCATATCATAGTCAATTATTTCATAACAAGAAGAAAAATCACTGAATTCACTGAAGAATCTTATACAAGGATAGCAATTAAAATCCTCACTAGAATGATCTGTTGCATGTCAGGTGTGTCATAAGTCCTACTGGGTGACTATCTTAATGACTCTGCAGAACAGGCAGTGGCAGGGGGGTAAAACAGCGTTGCTACATAGCTGCAACATGTGTACCTTTTGCAGTAAATCATGGCATGCATTTAAACCCAAAGGGGCATTAAAGTAATGACTGTACTGGCACTGTGCCACATACATTCTGTATGCTTTCAACATCCAGAGAGAAATTCAAGAGGTTGAACTTGTCCCTTTTGTCCTAGCTGGATGACACCAGTTCATCTGAGGGTAGCACAATTGACATCAAGCCTGATGTGGAGGAGGTGGCAGCGGTTGAAGTTGTGGAGGAGTACCTTGACCCCGATGCCTGTTGGACAGATGGTGTGTGATATTTATTTTCTGACTTTGAAGTTAATACTGTAAGAATAATGAACAGACATGCGCTCATGACCTATATCCTGTAGCAATAACACAAATGTGTTATCTATGCTAGTTTTGTACAATATATCTGCTTCTTTGATGAATATTAAAAGTGAATGTTTTTGTTTGTTACACAGAATGTGTGGCCAAATACAAGTGCTGTGATGTTCCCATCACTCATGGCTGGGGAAAACACTGGTGGTTCCTGAGGAAGACCTGCTACCTGATTGTAGAACACAACTGGTTTGAAACCCTCATCATCTTTATGATCCTGCTCAGCAGTGGAGCCTTGGTAAAAGCACAAAAACACATAGAGACACACTAGAGAGCATGTTCCTACTACTGAAAGTACTCAGAAACTCCATTTAGACCTCATTATTGATATAAAGTGCATCAAAACAGAGTCGGTTATCATTTTACACCAGTCTGATATATGCAAGAAATAGCACGTTAGCAATAGCGGGAAAAATACATTAAAAGAACATGTAAATGTATGCAGGTAACACTTATTAAGAGAAAGTGAGCAACATTTATTTCCAAGGATGTGGGCAGGCAAAAGTATCTCCTGCATTTCTTCTGCAGCTGTTCTTGATGTTATTGTTGCTAATGGACAGCAAAGTGCTGTAATGCACCAACCTTTCAACCACAAGAATCCAGCTTAGGTTTGCAGCTTTCTAGGGGAAGAAGGCCTCTGGCCAAATGAAAACATTTATGTGCTGAAGAATGGATACAGGCTATGGAGGGAGTCGTCATTTTTTCCTTTATCAACTTCATTTTTCCTTACGAGTAATAATATTCAGAACGCATTCTCAAATGTAAACAGCATATAAAGCATTTCACATAATTCAGCACTATTAAAAGTGATTTAAGTGATCCAAAAGTGTGCCGTTTTTCAGTTTACTTATAAAAGACCTTTTACATGTATATAAACCCCCTGCAATCTAGTCAAGATTCTTCGATAAACATCTTTCAAATGCCTGTATCGCCCCTCTCTGCTTCTGTTTAGGCCTTTGAAGATGTGTACATTGAACAGAGGAAGACAGTTCGCATCATTCTGGAGTATGCAGATCGGGTTTTCACCTACATCTTCATCCTGGAAATGTTGCTGAAATGGGTGGCTTACGGCTTTGTCAAGTACTTCACTAATGCCTGGTGCTGGCTAGACTTCTTCATTGTGGATGTAAGTTCACTTGCATTCTGTTTCTTTACATATAGATCCCTTGCAGCTCCAAATAAGACTGTTTAATATTTCAGGAACCAGAGTATGAGGATGAAATGCCTCTTGTGGTGTAAGCATAATTTCTGCAGAACTAAAACTAACAAAGAAAGAAATATATATAAACCTTGTTTGTTTTTTTTTGTTTAAGTGTTAGGTTTCTTGTTTTCACTCAGTTTACAGCCGACCACATTGATCATATAATGTCCTAAATAAAGTGTCATGCTACATAATAATAATGGCAATAATGACCACAACATGGACCACATCAAGTGATCTTTTAATTATTATCTTTTTGTCTATATTCTCAATTGGCAGAAGTAGACCATATGAGCCAAGGTCTCAAATCCTGGTTTGTCCCTCAGTTGAAAAGCTGGGGATATAAGCAGCTGTTGTTGGGTCATTGTCAGAATCAGTCAGTTTTCTGTAGAAATAGCAGTGGCCACAGAAATTTGAATAGTGCAAGTGGACATTTTATGTGCCATTACTGGTAAAAACACACAAAGAACCAGCTCGTACATGTATTTACCAGTGATGCCACCTAATATGTCCGTTTCGTGGTCTGCCTTTAGAAATATTAAACTTCCTCCCTGTCAGCTATACAACAGCTCTTAAGATGCCGTTTATATCTGTAAACTCTGAGCAAGTTTCCAAGCTTTTTTAGTGTCTTCAAACTTCATACTAACTTTGGCTAAAATAAGATTTGTCTTTTTCTGTCATTTGTGCATGATGAGTTTTGTCACTGTTTTTCTGTACCCCACTGTCAGTGTCTATTTTAAAAAGACAAAAAGGAAGTTATAATCAATGCTTCTTGTGCAGGATTTAACGGTGAAATGGTGAAATATTTGATGTTTTTCAGGAAGTAACGCTTTTGTAGGACTCTTGTTGGAATATGATGTATTTACATGGTGTGGAAATTAAGACAGAGTGTATGTAAGAAACACTGTAGATTTGGAGACTCCCAATTCTGAGAATGACTGAGAAATGTTTTGTTGATCAGAAATGTAAAACTAAAACTTCTATTTTGTCTGTCATTCTTAATAGAAAAACAGTTTTACCCCTCATCTGGAATACTGGATAAATGATGGTTGACTTTAACAAAGGTTTTCTTTGTTAACTGTACTTAAAATGCTTCAGTAACAATTTCATTCACTGGCATTAAATTGTCCAAAAAGTTCTTTTCTCAGAAAATAGAGTCTCTCTATTTGCATGTGTACCTGTTTTCTGTCTGTTCATCACTTTTCCTGCCAATCCGATGTGTTTTATAACTTGTGGTTGCATTTTTATT
>JBBBVU010000003.1:26677812-26697004 GCA_037177055.1 Atherinosoma microstoma
ATGATGTTTTTTCAGTTACTTAGCTTTATCAGTTCGTAATGTAACTGACCAATTGCATTACAAAAGAACATGGGAAGTCAAGTTGAAACTAAACAAAGAAACTATTTAAGAGCAGCTTGTAAAATTGCTGCAAAGACTAACTGAGACTTTCAGGAAGATTTTTTTCCTAAATCTGGACTCTAGTGGTGCGATGTTCTGTTGTGCAGAGACACATGAACAAATATTAGCATCATAGAAACATTTTCAAATTACAAACCACCCTTCTAATCAGAAACTTCAGCATCTAAAGTTTTTATATGAACACCAATGCAAGCCAAATTCATTTTGTAAATGTAAGTAAATATAGAATTGCTTGACCAAACTGACCAAAGATGTTTGCAGATAAGAAGTTGTAGTTTCATAAAAACCCCAAAAACACTTCTCCAACTGTCAAGCAGAGAGGTGGATCAATAATGATTTGGGTTTGTGTTGCAGCCATTTCTGTAGGGGAACATTTTACCAGTAAAGGCAACAAGAAAATGAAAAAAATACAAATAAATGCTCAATAAGCTAACAATGAAGAGAGGCAGTCTCATGTTGCAGTGTGGGTTTAGAGGCAGGACCCAAAGGCAGTACCAGGAAGGAGTCAGGTGGCCGTAGGAATTGAGAATTTATATAGTTAAATAACAAAAAGCGCTGCCACAGCAGGATAGTCTGAGTGAATAAATAGACAAACAAACCAGACAAAGGAGGCCACAAGGGAAAAACTAGGACTAGGAAGAATGGGAAACAAAGGCAAAACAATGTTGATGACCTATCAGAGAACAAAAGAAACCAAGAGGTATATACACTGAGGAGAACTCAGTAAACGAGGATCAGGTGGAGCAAAAAGCTAATTAAGACCAGGTGTGTATTGAACAGGAAGTAAAGACAACAGAATATATATAAGGGTGTGGAATCATGAAACCAAAAAACACAAGAGTCAAAGACAACCAAGAGCAGAAACTAAAGAGAGGACTAGAACAGAGAGAAAAAAACTGAAGCAAAAACACATGAACCATGACAGGGAGGCAGAATATTAATCCTAAACACCCCTTAAAGATAACAATTGACCACCTGAAGAGACACATTGTCAAGGTTTTGCTTTGACCCTGACAGTCCTGCAATTAAAAATCTGTGGCCAGAGTTTTTGAAGAGTAGTGCATAAAAGACAAGCCAAGAATCTCATTAAACTGGAAGTTTTTTGAATGAATGAACCTTCTTCTAACAAGAACTAAAAAATTCATAGCTGAAAACAAAAAGGTGATCTGTGGTACTTGCAAGGGGACTGTTACTAGGTGGTGACCATGCTTTCGCTCCAAGTCATTTTCTTTTACTGTGATTGAAAATAAAGAAAAGAAAAATTTTCAGAAAGTTAGCTTAACTTAATAAAAATGAAGTAAAGCATCCAGTGGGAAGTGTTTCAGCTATATTTCCCACATTCTAACCAAATGTGTTTCATGTCTCTGCTTCCTTTCCACTGTAGGAATGTTTCTGGCTGACCTGATTGAGAAATACTTTGTGTCACCAACGCTCTTCAGAGTGATCCGTCTGGCTCGTATTGGCAGAATTTTGCGACTCATCAAGGGTGCCAAAGGAATCAGAACTCTGCTGTTTGCCCTCATGATGTCACTTCCTGCCTTGTTCAACATCGGCCTCCTGCTCTTCCTGGTTATGTTCATTTTCTCCATCTTTGGCATGTCCAACTTTGGCTATGTGAAACATGGGGCTGGAATTGATGACATGTACAATTTTGAGACCTTTGGCAACAGTATGATCATCCTGTTTATGATCACCACATCAGCTGGCTGGGACGGCCTGCTGCTGCCTATTCTTAACTACCCTCCAGACTGTGACCCCCTTTTGGAGAATGCCGGCACCCCCGCCACTGGAGACTGTGGCAACCCATCTGTGGGTATCTTCTTCTTTGTTATGTACATAATCATTTCTTTCCTAATTGTGGTCAACATGTACATAGCCATCATCCTGGAGAACTTCAGTGTGGCCACTGAGGAGAGTGCGGACCCTCTCAGTGAGGACGACTTTGAGACCTTTTATGAAATCTGGGAGAAGTTTGACCCTGATGCCTGCCAGTTCATCACCTATGCCAAGCTTTCTGACTTTGCTGATGCACTTGAACACCCACTCCGTGTCCCCAAGCCTAACACCATTGAGCTGATCGCAATGGACATGCCTATGGTGAGCGGAGACCGCATCCACTGTCTGGACATCCTGTTTGCCTTCACCAAGCGTGTGCTGGGTGACAGTGGGGAGTTGGACATGCTGAGGCAACAAATGGAGGAGCGTTTTGTGGCGGCCAATCCTTCCAAGGTCTCTTATGAGCCAATTACCACCACTCTGAGGCGCAAGCAGGAGGATGTATCTTCCAGAATCATTCAAAGGTCCTACCGCTCCTATTTGGCCCGGCGGGGTTTTGTCTGTAAGCGCAAACCAGCCAATAACAAAGTAGAGAATGGTGGTAACAATCAGGAACAAGAAAAGAAGGAGGGAACTCCCTCAACTGCCTCCCTGCCCTCTTATGACAGTGTAACCAAACCTGACAAGGAGAAACAGGATGACAACAATGAGGGCAAGGGAGGGAGGAAAGAGAAAGGAAGAAACCAAAAAGACATCAGGGAATCTAAATGTTAGGGCAGTGGATGATTAATCACAGTAATAACAATAAAGATTATAGTAATGTAATTTAAAGCAAAGCGAGAGGAAACTCACCCACACAGATGTACAGATTATTTCATTTGCAAGTCAGAAAAAAATTGTATTCAATAATTTTGTTTACAGACTTCATTCCTATATTGATGCAGAGGGAAGCAGCTCAGTCTATGACAGCTTGAGGACTCGTGAACTTTCGTCAAACCAAACATAATCAGCATACTGTGTGGCATTGTTGTATCTAGACTAATGATCTTAACAAAAGGAAAAGAAAAACCTACGAGGAAATGTCTGAGGCTCACCGACCACTGGTCTACAGATAAGACAAGAAACTCTACACCAAGAGTTGGATTGAAAAGACTGGAGTCCACCGCCTGGATGCAAATAATGGATTCCTGTGGAAGACAGTGCTGTGCAATGAAAGCAAGGATGCTGCTTGATGTTGAAGTGTCCTCTTTACAGCAGCCAATGAGTGTTTCTGTCATTTTGAACTGCAGTGTATAGAAGAGCAAATGACACACTCATTTTATGAGCAAACAGAAGGATGACTGGTGAGTGAAAGAAAGACAAAAACAACTAAGAGTGTTGACAGTACTTTTTTTGTTTTATTAAAGCTAGAAATTGTTTATTTGAGCAGCAAAAATGCAAACGTATAAAAAAAAAGAACAATATTTAACAGTTTGCCCATGCCACTCAACTCCTCTGCTCACTTTATCTTTGTTATACCCACATCAAAATGCTTTGTTTTTTACATGGGCTTTCACACCAAAATTGGTAAAGGGTCTGTTTATTATGGGGTCAACTCGGGCCAAGGGCTTACATTTACTCCGAAAGATTTCCAAACAAATACATAAATAATTGTGCTTGTTCAATGCATAGAAATGACTTGCATGATGGCATGTTTTGATCAGAAATCTTGCATGAATTATCATAGTCCACAAGACACTAATACTCAGACCACACCGGTGGCTCGACGGTACGATCGAGACATGGTCAAAATTTGAAAGTTCATGGTAATTTGTTCAACATGGATAAGTGATATGCGGGTTGATCATCTAAAAATAGATCCAATTTTTAGCTCATCACTCAAACACATTTCAAATGTTTATATGATTGCTTGTGTAGACAGAACAATGAAACACGTGATACCGCCACAGTAGATCAGTGGCTGGAATGCAAACACTTTCTTTGCTGCTCGGGAGATTAATGAGTGCGTAAGGTGAAGAAAAAGACGTCTGTGTGTAAATTTGGACTGAAATGTTTTCAAGGGTGCAACACTTTGGAGCTAAAAAGCTTGTGTTTATGATTTGTATGCATCTATGTAATATTCCATACCATCTGCCTTTATGTTTGTGTGAGCAGGCATTTTGGGAGTCCTACTGTCAGTGGTTTGTGGGGATTTCACAGGTTTGGCAAACTCCTTCCTATTTCCTGATGTTTCTCTGTGGGTGGTTAGACCTTCCTGAAAGGGTTGAGAAGAGTTTGGATTCTTTCTTTTTCAAAATTTGGTTTCTTGTAACCTATTTACCTAAAATGTCAATGTAAATCTTTCTTTTTTTCCCCCTTTTGTTTGTTTTCTTCCCTGATGTAATTTGCATGTTTTGATAGGTGATGAGTCTTATATTACACAGTTTTATAAGTCACATCAAGTCGAGAGGGAAGCGGTCTTGTGATGGAACAGTTCCGTTCAGTGTTAGTGGTGTCCGATTTGAGCGAGAAACATAAAATGATGAATGGATGGTGAGAACATTGTGTGTGGAGAAGCCAAAGAGATCTGCCTTGTTATCCCTTGTTGCCCTTTGTCCATGGAGTGGAACTGGGTGCCCATTCTGTTTTTGTTTTGTTTTTTCGCTGTCGTTATTAGACAGAAAGACCCTAGAAATGTATGCAATGCTTGAAAAATCCATCCCTTTTTCTCAGGAGATATTATAGATGTACTATTATGAGCTCTGCAACAAAATGCAAGTGAATGTGATGGGAGTATTTATTGTATCATGTTTTACACTTTTGGTTTATGCCATGCTGGTGGACAATGATCTCGGCTGGCTGTCCCTGTCTGACAGCCGCTCAGTCAGGGGCCAAATTAGTGCTTCCTGCTTATGATGCTTAGAACTATAGGGCTACAGGCATTTCGATGGAACAGCAACATTGCGCTTGCTTATAATGAGCGACTCTTATATTGATAACGGATTACATTTTTGGCTTAGTCGTTACAAATTGAAGTCTGGCCTCAATTAATTTCAGTAAACAAATGATAAGGTTCACCCTGATAGCAAACATAGATGCAGGAAACATCTGGAGATGTAATGAGAGTGAATAGGGATATGTTGGTTTGAGCAGCACACACACACACAGAGAAGTGGAATGCTCAGTGGATAGGCCCCAAATTTCAGTTGTCAACAACAACAAGTGCTCTGAGCCTCTCGTTTGCCATTTTTCTTCATTGCTCTATTGCATAACAAATACCAAATAACCAACAGAGCACTGGATGCATTCTCATGGTACTGTGAGCCTACGCACCACACCAGAGCTTTTGCACTTCCTGTTGTGCAGTGATGTCACTTCCCTGTTTATGAATAACTTCTTCATCCGTTTTCAAGTTTCCATGGTCCAGTTGCTGCATGAGATCTCCAAAATCAGTGTGGGTGTTAACTTGAACCAAATAAAACTCTGAATGACAAGCATAAAAGCTACTGCCGTCCATTTTCTCCAAGATCTCCCACAAATACAACAAATGTATGACAGAAAAAAAAATGCCACACCTTCATCCATTTGGTAAAAAAATAAAATAAATTCAGGCTATGTTCTATAGGGCACAAACTGCAAAAGCTGAGACTGGACTTTTTAAGACACTATAAATAATGTAATATATTATTTTAACAGCATGTGTAGTTTTTTTGTAAATATGGGATTACCTAAAAAAACTACAGCTATTAATCTAACACTAAATATTAATAACCGTAAATAGAATGGCTTCCAGCTGATGCCCCTTGTCACACTTGTTAGGCTGAGACGCATTGTTAGATGGGGTAGATTTTTTTTCAGTCACTTTTCACAAAAAAGAGGGAAGAAAGCTAAAAGAATCTGTATCAAAGAGCAGAAAATTGTATTTAAAAGTGTATAAATCAATATCTATATATAGAGTTATATCACGCACACATATATATTATATATATATATTATATATATATATTCTTCCATACATATATGTATATATATATATATATATACATAGTATATATACATTAGAAAAATGTCTGTAACTCAACTCTCCTGTCCACTCCTTGCATTGAGGTGAAATCAGAACCAGAGTGTAACTGATCATGCTTCTTTCTTTGTGTGGTATGTTCAGAGGATAACCAAAACTCTGGCCTGCCCAGGACTTCTGCATACTGGGTATCGACGTACAATGCATGGTGTTGTACTGGCTGCTTGCTGAGAATTGTGGAGCCTGCCTTGGCGAGAGGATTGCACTACCAGCATACCCTTTTGTACACGTGTGAAGATGTCTTGCCCTTAGTTTCTTATGTTGTAACACAAAGATATACAGATGCAGACAGACACACGCTCATGCACACAGCCTTTTGCAGGCGACTGCTGGTTAACCCAGTGTGTCCCAGTACGAGCCACAGCCCACTTTGTGTGACAAACTTTTGCTTGCTGCAGCTCGAGGCGTCCATGTCCCCCCACCCCAACACACTGCTGCAGTTTGGAGTTGATCTTTCATTTTTTGCCGCCACTTTCAATATGATATATCTAATGATTTAAGGGTTAGTTGTCTTAACTGTCTGTGTGTTTGTTTATGGTGCAATATCTCTTAACGGCACGTGCCTTTTTAGCTTTCTATTTAGTCGATCAATAAAATCAGCAATGAGGATCTCAACACCCATGGAGTGAATCAAAACGGAGCACGACAGAAATGATACTTTGAGTTGAACTGAGCTCAAACTGCAAACTCACCACCTAGATTAGACTGTCTGGACTAACATCATGTAGAGTCATGTAGTAAGTGCTCTCTCTGTGTGTTCTGTTTACTGGCTCGTCTGCTAGTAGCAGAACAGCTTGCCTTCTGTTTTACACTTTTTGTTCTTTTCCAAATCTTGGTTTACCAGTCGGTATATGAGGCCATTCTTTTGTAGCATGACTGAGATAAATTTCTTTTCTTTGAAAATAGGTTAACAGGAAAAAAAAAATAGAAATAAAAAAAACAACAACTTTTGACTGTCATTATCGCTTGCCACTAATACAGTCAGAAAGAGGACATGTGTTGCACAACCACATGGGACAATTAAATGAGAATCAGTGAAAGAATGTCTTCATTTGAGCACGAATCTATTTCCAAACAATAAAGCAGCCTTCCAGTTATCCTTCCGGCTGGTGTCGTTTTTGGTCAAAGAATGAATGATTGTGAGGTACATACAGAAAACGTCCCACCCTATCTGAGGATATGTGGGGGTCAGATGGTGTTTGATAACTGCCAGACTTAAATGCCTGCACTGTTTAATTTAAATATCACTATAAAGAAGGTCATTTTGTTCTTGCTTTTCTTTTTTAAGTGATATTTTTTTGATCATTATTTTCTGTGAATAATCACTGAAATTACAAATATGTCAGAAAATGTTTTAAAGCTGCACAACATGGGGACAAACAGAGATGGACAAACAGACAAACCTACATTCTGTTTCGGTTTGGAAACAGAAACACAAATTTTGTTCTTTCTTTGTTCGGGTTTTCATTACACCTGAGTCCAATTATTTCTTTATGCGGTTGGGTGTGTCATGGTGCTACAGTACTAAGATGGCAAGTGTATGTGCATGAATGTTTCACACACACACACCCACCCCACCCTATTCCCTCCTGTGTGTGCGGTGCACTGAACGAGGGAGGAGTGCGAGGGGGAGGGGGGTAAGCAGAGACAGCACTGCAGTGCAGATAGATGAATGCAGTGGCCTAGGCTGAGTCAGCAGCATGTTCCCAACAGGCTCAGACTGTACAGTGCACTGTAAAGCACCTCCTTACCCATAGAGAGCAAAGAAAAGAGAGAGTGAGCTACTTCAGGAAGAAGGAAAGTAAATGAGAACAATGAAGAAAGGCTCACACAGTCCAAAGCAAGAATACTGCTGAAGATTTATCCTTCAGCTTCCTGTCGGCAGTGCTGCGAGTGTTTGGATTGCACCACTTATTTTCGGTGGTTTATTTTAATGGTATATATGCAGACTTTGGTACTCAGCAATATTTGACATGATTTCATAAATGCATATTATTACATTATATTTTATGTAAAACAGTTTTTTTTGTTTGTTTGTTTGTTTGTTTTTTTGCACTATTACTTCAAAAAGAATTTGTCATTATCACACTGACCTTCTCTGGGTTTTTATTTATAGTTTTATTTTTCATTCCTCCTTAGGTTTTTGTTCTCATTGAATCCATCTGAATAGCAGGGCTTAGCTGCAGAGGTAGGACACGGATTAAGTGGGACATTGGTGGGTTTGCTTTGAGGTGGGAGCAGGTTTGTGAAGAAGAGGGGGGACACTGTGTATGTTTTATGTAAGAGTTACAGGAAAAGGGAGATTGTGTCTCTTTAAGGAATCAGGGTAATCTGAATCATTGCTATTATCAAGTACCGGGGTGAGGTGGTTGTTATAGCACATACAGTACTTTTTCAGTTTCTGTGTCAGGTCTCTTCTGGCATGCTATAGGAGCCTACCCTTCATGTTCATGGAATGGCGGATGAGCCCTACATGTTTGGATATGAGAGTTCAGAGGGCAACCTTCTCTCCATCTCTAATGTATTACTACACCAAGGAATGAATGACAAAGCAACATTTTTGCCAAAATAGAAAGAAATGACCCACTTATGCTTGTAGCACCCTTTTCATCCCTGATTTGATCCTCTATGTTGCCACAGAGGATAGCAATAGATTCACAGAGTGCATCATCCTCAGTCTCTTCAGGGTTTTGGTTTACATCTTTGCCCCCCCCTCGCGACAGTGTCTGCAGATATCTCAAATGCTGTTTATTGCTCAGACGTTTCCAACAGACCTTAGTGGAGTGCTTTTAAATGACTTCCTACAGCTTTCTACCACCCTCTGGTGGGACTTGAATGAAATAACTCATTGACATAAGATGGTATAGTGAAGGGAGGAAGAAGGGGTTTTGAATTTTCTATTTGTGGATAAGTGTGGCTTTTGACATTGTCCCATTTTTTAAAAAGACCTAAAGAAGATTAAGAGAACCAAATAAAGCAAATGAGCCAAACTAGGTAATTTATTAATGTATTTATTGAGACAATTGTTCAGTATTATGTATGTGAGTGAAAAGGCATTTGAAGCTTTGCATAATAACTGTTTATAAGTATATTACATCATCCTGGAGGAATTTCAGTCTATCCCTCTGTATAGAGCAGGCATAGGCAAGTTTGGTCCACAAGAGCTGCAGTCCTAGAGATTTGAGATGTTTCCCTTTTCTAACACACCTAATTCAAATTAAAATGGATCCAACAACTTATCAAGTTCTGCTCAGTGACTCGTTCATTTGAATCAGGTGTGTTGAAAGAGGGAAATACCAAAACTTGCAGGACTGCAGCTCTTGAGGGCTAAATTTGCCCACCCCTGGTATAGTGTGACTTCAGCTATAGTCTGTTTTAAGAACTTCTAAAATTATTTGTATGTTTTAAGTTCTTCCACAATAGTTGTATGAAATCAAGACACCCCTCTTTAACTACTCCAAGGGAAGACCAAAAGTTTCATTAAACAAATGAGTAAATTCAATGTCAGAGTGAACATGGCCAAAACAACAAAGAAAACTATTAAAAATTTTATGAAGCACTACCTTATTTGTAATATAGAAAATAGATAAAGGAAATGATCTTGCCCTTGCCACTACCGGGACTGTTCTCTTTTGCAAAATGTTTGTATTAAAAAGAAACTCTCGACAAAGTAACAGCTGAAGCACACCACTGCACCGCATGTCATGGTTCAGCTCGTCATGGTCTGGTTGGGAGCATGGAAGCCGGCAGAGCCAAACGCTGGCACTGCTAGATGTCATCAATGCCATGTGTGTCCAGTCACCAACCAACACTTGAAAAACACATCCAGAAAAGAACATACACACTTGGCATACACACACATACATAGTCCCCAACATGACAACACCAACCTATAGGGAGGGGAAACACCCACGTAATGACTCTGGGTAATAGTATCTTGAACAGCTTTTCGATGAATAACTTCTATATTGTTAAACAGACATTTTTCAATAATGTCCACTTATATCATTAGGAATCTATGTTTCATACCAGCGATGGCAAGTCTTTCTGAACCATTAAAAAGAATCCATACTATTGTTTATACATGTATATACACTATATTCTACATGAATGTTCATAATGCTTATGTTCACAATCATTTATTCTTTGATTCTGTGTCAGGGGAAGAAAAAAAAAAACTAAATAGGACCTGTAGGTGTCACTGCCGTACTTGTTTTTTTTTTTTTTTTACATTGCTGCAGCTTCTAATCTGCAGTGGATCCGCCGTTTATGTCAGTAGCAGAACTGAGAGACACAAAGTTGAACAAAGTGGCCATAGAGATAAAAAGGGGGTAAAACTTGGTTTGCTAGTTTTTACTTGTCTTCAGCCTTTAATTGTGAAAAACTGCCGAGACAAGGTTGGTAGGCAAGAATTAAGTTGATGGATGAAGTCAGAGTTGGAAGTTGGGATTTGCTATGAATGGAATCAGTAATGGAGTTGATTAAATTAGTAACATTAGAGTTTATATTAAGGTAATGAAAACATGGGGGGTAAATCTCCCAAAGCCAATAGATATTCTTGTTCTTCTTTCCCTTTAAACTGATTTCCCATAAGTTCAGCTAAAGAAATAGGAAGATGCCACTTATTTGTTTTCTGCTGACACAACACTGGTTCATCCCTTGATTTATCAGGGTTTTTTAATGCTTTAATAATTCAGAAAGTCAATGTTCAGTGGCTGTTTTTTTGTTGTTGTTTTTGTTATTTAAAAAAGAAATTCTCCTGAAAATGTTCATATACAAAGACTGAAAGGAAAAAGAGTGAAACCAAGTAAAATCTAAAGCCTTTCAGAAAACCTGGGAAACTATTGCTTAAATCCATTTTAAAAGTTTGCAAGAAAATTTGGCTCATTTGAAGCAAAATGTAAAGACATGGGGGATAGCTCAGGATTTTTGCTCATTAGAGAAAACGAGTAAACTCAGTTTTATAGTTCTTTTCTTCGTGTATTTAAAAGGGTCAGCTGATCATTCATAATATGTGTATTTAAGATTAATGCTTTAAGACACAATAATTAAATATTGCAGTATAAATGTTTCCCTAATCTTCATTGAGAACAATAATAATCATAATAGTACAAAATATGACAATAAATTGTAATATATATGACAGTAAAATCCCCAAAAAGCCCAATGATTTGAGCCTGGCTATCAAACATAAGGTTGTGGTATTATCACAGTTGGAATGGTGAGTAATAAATGAGTATAGTGAAATATAGAAATAAAGATAAAATCTCTGTTCAACAGAAATTTTATAGTTAAAAAAGCTTAGCTGTAGTTATGTTGCATAAACAGGTAAAGGGAAAAGCTGACACTGACAAAGAACCTGAAAAACCAGTGTGAGCTATATTTCCCATTATTAGTGTCACTTTGCCTAAAGCAATATGTCACTGTCAGACTGCACAGACACACTGAGAGTTCACCAATACTGCAAAAAAAACTAGATACTTCTCACAGTCTTATTATTAGAAAGTTGAGAACACAGAAACTTTATATTTCCACGCACAAAAAGACAAAGTGAACAATGGTTTGTTTTGGTATATCTTCATTTCCATGACACAACAGTCTTTAGTGAGGTAGACTATAACAGGTCAAAATTGAGAAACATTGCTCCTTAAACTGGCATGTGAAAATGACATGAAATAAATACTTCCATGTACAATGTCTTCAACATGAGGTAGAAATGGTTACAGAGAATGTATAAGACACAACAAAAGTACAAGTGGATTACAACGATAACACCGTCGTTCAGTTTTGACACCACATCTTTCACTGAAACAGAGTAACTATAAAAGCAAATACTTGCTGCAGTATGTCAGTTACTGTAGAGCATTTCCCTTGTGTGGCATTGAAGAGCATTCATTTGTTGTAGCTAAGCGCTTAAAACCTCGAAAATCGGGGGTAGGATTATATCATCATTTGCCAGAAATGTACTTTTTCTTTAAGATATGATGAAGAATTTTTTTTATTAGAGTATTTCACACAATACCATAACATGAGTAAGTTTGATTACAGGAACATTTTTCCATTTCTTTGCACTGAATTTTATACGCTGTATTTTAGCCGAAGTTCCACTGTTAAGGGAAATCTATTCTCTTGACATGCTGTTAAGTTTGGAGTTTAGGTTTGAGACACCAGCTGAAGGCTCACGTTGGAGAAAAGAACTTTGAGTGGTCACAGTTTTTGAAGGGACTGGCATTGTGGAACTACTGAGCTACAACATGGTGAGAAAAGAAGTTGTGACTGTTTTCTGACAGTGCATGCTCTCAAATTTCAGATGACTGGTGATTTAAAAATACTGACATTGTAATGGGATACTTTATTAAGACATCTAATAAACATTCCAGTTACCGGTGATATACACTGCATTACATGTGTATCTTGATACGTCAAAATGTTTTTCTCTTAAATCAGGAGTGCTTCGTTTTGACAGTTTGTCTGCAAAATCACCCCCCACCCCACCCCACCCCCACGAGAAAAAAAATAAAATCTACACTAACACTTAACATGCCGTTCATTTTTTCACCAAAACCTATGAAAGAATTACATCTATACATGAAGAAAATAGGTTTCATATATCTAAAAACATCCTTTATGTTATTTATGGCATGTATTTTCCTTTGAAAAAAAAAAAATCTGAATTACATTCAACATTTCGGGCTTTGGTACAAAATCTTCAAATTGCCGAGAGCTAAGAAGCCAAGCGGATACTATTTGCATGTTGTTCATCTTTATGTGTTTATTCTACACTATTGACAGTTTTGTAAGTTCATGGTTTTCCTAAAGTTCCAGAAGTGGCTCCATTTTTTTTTTCCATCCTGCTCCTAAAAGCTCTCTACCAACACCCTTAGGTCATTACATATACATTCTTATTTTATCATTCTGAGGTAACAATATTTTTCCTGAGTATTCGATAACACAACGTTAAATCATCCTTCTGAGAGGCAAAAGTAAAAAGAAAATGCATATTCTAAAAAAAAGTCAGTTGTGGCAGATAGGCAGGCAAATCCTCATGAAGAAAATAATGTTGAGCAAAAGCTATTACAGGCACTCACTCAATAGCATATATCCTCCACTGAAACCTGGGCTGTGCATTCAAGCTGCACTCATAAAAAGCTTTCATTCACCTTTATGCAATAGCTCTGAGTGAATTTTAACTGTAATTAGACCCATTTCTGAGTGTTTTCTTATTGATTTGTATATTCTTTCATCTTTGTGGCATTTTCAGTATTAAAGACAAAGGCATAAGCTGGGCAAGTATCGGATCACTTCAACTTTGAGAAATAGTTAAGCAGAAATCTGCGTATAAACATGTTTTCAAAATGACCTGAATGTGTCTGTTTACTGCAATACTGTAAATGCTAAACATTTCAATTGAAACATGAAGATAAAATATTACCCTACTCTTGCTTTACATCACCACATAAAGAATTTAAATGTAAAAGGCAGCTTCATGTACACTTCCCCATAATCTTAGCAGCTTGGTATGTATAAAGTGGACAAAACCAAAAGTTGTTCAACTGTTTAGCAGAGAAGGCTGGGTTCTGTGATAGAAGTTAGATAAAAAGTGAGAAAAAAACAGAGGTTGAGAAAAAGTCAAAGGGAAACATTCATCTCTCAAGGCCAAATGATGCGCTGAGCCTTGCAGTCAGCTGTGTAGCAGTGATTGTGCTGAAGAAACATGGCAATCTCACCATTTCACTTATTGCTCTCTTTACTTTTTGGTCAGTTATGATTTCTTAAAAACATATTGCAGTCAAAGGCCTTCTTACGTACATATCGGCCACAAATAATAACACCAACTTCTAAAACAGCAACTGCAGTGCCGCTGCCACAGTAGCAGAAAGGGAATAAATAGGATCCTGAGAGAAACAGACACTCATACATTTAGACTGTCTTAATGCTATCTATGAAGAGGATGCCTCAAACTCACTTCTAAGACTTACCTCAGCCTTTGAGGCCAAATGCCCCTGTGAATCTTTGGAAAAATATGTGTGATGAAAATGTTAAATGTACACAAGAAATAAAGAGTCTTGTGCCCTCTTGTGTTTGCCAGGGAGATTACACTTCACATAAACTAATTTATATTTTATTTCCTGCACATCTGTCTAGCTTAAGACGGCAGTTGGTTTTAAGGAGAAAGGGAATCCTCTCAAATGCCAACTGGGGTTATCAGCGCCCACCGGTTGGGTCCTCAGCTTGTGTATGGGATGCAGGTATCTTCATAGACATTCTCTGCTGTTGAGGAAAGTTGTGCTCCCCTGACACACTCTCACCTGCTAGGCCTGAGGGTGGGCTGTAGTCCCCTGGTCCACCATATGGGGGTGATATCAGGGGCTTTCCAGGTTTGTAGGCCTGGGGGTCTGAGGCTGAGCCACTAATATCATAACCATTGCCGTGGCTGTTACCGTTGCCCTTGCTATGACTGTTTCCATGACCATTTCCGTATTTTCTGTAGCGTGTTCCCTCCACTTCTGCCCCCTCTTGCCCTTCCTCTGTCATCTCAAAGGCCTTGCGTTTCAGTGGCACCCCTGCATCAGAGCTCCCTCCAAGGTTGTGGGATGGGTAGCTGTAGCTGCCCCCCACCATGGTAGGCCTAGGGGCCAGAGGAGTCGGAGCACTAATTCCAGAGGGCAGATAGGAGGCACTGGGGTGGTTGTATCCAGAGGACAGGCTGGCTTGAGGGTAGCATCCAGGTGGGTAGCTGTAGACAGGAGTGCTGGCACTGTAGCTGGGCACTAGAGTAGGGGTGGCCTGCAAGGAGTGCAGAGGGGCAGGTGGAAGTGCTGCACCAGGCTGAGGGTAGTATCCTGAGGACAGATAGGTGCTGTTGTAGGCAGGAGGGTATTCCTGAGATGATGGGGCATTGCATGAGCCAGCGCCACTATACCCAGGCTCTGAGACCAAATTACTGCTCACTACTGTTACACTTCCTGTGGCTGGGATTCCCACAGACGGAGACCCAACCTTTGTGCCAGTCAGTGCCTCCAATCCAGGGTAGCATTCCATCCCCTGACCCAAAGCCCAGGGCTCAGATTCAGTTTTTAGAAAAGTTCCAGGCTCTGAGTAGGCCCCTGTAGCAGGGCGCTCATAGGATAAGTCCAGGCCTGAATACTTCTCAGCATAGCGTTTGAGCAAAGACGAAGCGGTAAGGGCTGATATGTCATCACTGGCCCATGGATAACCTGCAGAGCCATAGCTGCGGCGAGCAGCAGTAGAGTGGGGGTCATGTTTGTTGGCAGATGGTGGCGAGGTGGTAGATGTGACATCTAAGTGCTGCTCAGGCCACTGAGATAAAGGGGCAGCGTGCTCCGGAGACCAGTGCATCTTCAACAGACCTGATGGAAACAAAACCAAAGGTGTTAACTCATAAATTATTTTATCAACATCAAATGACAGTTGTACTCTCAGAGGTTTTTTAAAAAATATTTTTAAATCTTTGTTTCAAAAAATTATAAAGCCAATTCGAATTCTGTTTTTATAATAACCTTAGAAAGCTGACCCATTTTGTTGTCAATGTTTAGCTCATGTTCTTATACACAGTCTCATCCAGGCAGAGGACAACTGTTCTAATCTTTTTGAGAAGCCGCTAACATAGCCTTCAGCTTGGTCTCCACGGCGATAAGCCTCCATCAGCCTGTGCACTATCCTTTGCTTTAGCTTCTCTCAAATAGGAGCCATTGTTGTCTCTCTGTGAGTCTTAGTCCATAAAGCCACCCCCACCAAGCGTGCGATCAAATTTGGCCCAAACCTCAGAGGTCTGCCGGACAGGGGAAAGAGAGCGGGGTCACTGGGGAGAGAGATCAAACTAGTTTTTCTTCCAAATTATGCGGGGAAAAGACTGGCACTTCTATGAACAATTTTACCAGTAAAATGATTGATTGGGGAAAAAACTGTCAAATTCTCATCAGACTTGTGCAATTCTAGATGCACATTTACACACAGTAATCCACTGGTTTAGTGGCTGAGGGCTTGTCTTTTTGAACTGGAATTAGGCTGACATTCCAGGCATTGCAGAGTATTATTAAACTGTCCTGACCCCAGGCCTTGGCCAGAGGGGCTTTCTGCAACAGCACTGGATAAAGGATGCTTCTGCAAGATTTCACCAGTTACTTAGAGGGTAGAACACATGATTTCTATGCAAGTATACCATGTAATCTTTTTTTTGTACTTTTCCAGCATTGCACACGTTTAACTTTTAAACAGATTTATTTTCTGTTACCTCTGCTGATTAATAGATAACACTCTATACTAACTCTCCATTCATTATGCTAATATATGATAATCCATCACACATGATAGTTTTTTTTATTAATAAAGCAACATGACACTCTGCCAGTAAGAATTTGAATAATAATTTTGATAGTAAATGACACCTTTATTTCCCAAAACCAATCAACCATTGCTACTTTACAAGAAGATTAAGTAAAGGTGGACAACATATTAACATGTTGGTGATCTTAAAATGACCTGAATGATTGGTTTGCTAAAACTGGCTTTCAAAATGATCAACAAATACATTGAGTCCTATTCAAGAACCCAATCAACAATGTACTTACTATGCCCTGTAAAAACAGTAACTATATGAATAAGTGAAGTGGTACACCTTGGCAATTATTCATTATCACCATATACACAAACTTGCTTACTCTCAAGTCTAGTCTGAACCTATGTGGATTATAACAGGTGGAGTCACATGTTCACAAAGACCACCAGATGGGCCTCTAAACGGCCCACATGTTGATCCCTAAATCAAATGATCCCTCAGCCCAATAATCCCTCTCATCCAATCCAGGGATCGCAGTGCTCTCGAGCAGCACAAGCTCCACCCTGAATCTGAGAAATCCCTATACTCCAGGGAATTCTGAATTAAAGCTCTATACTCCCACTGATGCACATTCAGTTTGGTTTGAGACAACAATCAAGAATGAAAACTCACTGTAAATATGATGCAGCTGGGATGAAAATGATATTTTATTTAATGTGAACAGGAAGGTATTGATTCATATTTTATTGTAAGTCTGCACATTGTGGAGGGATTACCTACAGCCACAGGAGCCCAACAGCTTAGGGCCCCCTAAGCAACAATGCCTGCTGTGAACATGACATTTCTCAATACAGAGTCAAAGTACTCAGGCATTCATCAGAAGACCTCAAATCCTGAAGGAATAAATGAACACTTAGATGAGAGAAGGCATCTCAGATTTACAGCAAAACCAGCTTCAGCTCTGCTAGAAAAAAACAATCAAGCTGCATGTTGTGAAGTGGGATGAATATCTTGTCAGTAGTACTGAAATACAGGTGGATATACTGTATTCTGTTTCCTCTGTTTCTTGTTTTCAACCCCTAGTGTATGTGAGATGCACATAAGGAATCTTTTGGCATCAGTTTTTATGTGTTTACCTATTAAGTGGCAAAGTCATAACAAGTCTTTAATTCAAGATAAACTTAATTAATTAAATGCTCTAACACAAAAATAAAAATTTTAATCACCCGTGGAACAGACAGGATAGAAAAAACACCATCCACTCAATTTAACCGGCCCGTTCTAACCCTTTGTGGTCCTGCTCTACCGTTTGGTAGAGCAAATTCTTCAGTGATTATCATGAATCTTAGTAAAGAATTGATGAAATAAACCTTCCTGAACCGTCTCTTGTTTGGGTATGTAATACCAAAAGAAAGTGTTTGATATCCCGTTGCTGACCATTTCACTGTCATTACTTTATTATTAACTTTTATCTCAAATACAACTATTTCGTATTTTTCTTGTTCAAAATAAAAGAGAAAATGCAAAGAAACATTTCTCTCTTGCTTTTTTCTTTTGCGAAAGTTAAAGGGCTAAATGATTGGTTGGTGATATGTCTATCCGACTCAACTGCCATTTGTCCCTCCCCCCTCCCTCTGTTCCTCTTAGACATAGGGAGTTTCTGTGCTCTGGGGGCGTGGCTTCGTGCAAGAGTCTGAAGCAAGGGGATGGACTTTTGAATTGTGTATTTTGAAATGTATAAATTGGCTTATAACTAGCTTATATATTTAGTCAGTGCACAAAAAAGGTCTGCAAAGTCCAAGTTCCTGCCAAGAGTAATTCACCTCCAGAGATGACAACATCTGATCTGCCTGAAACAACTGTTACTGGTGGTCAGTCTTTTTTCCATTACTTATTTACAATTGCATAATACCTGCATAGCTGTCCCAAAAAAGAATGAGCAGGTGCCTCACAGTCTGACACAATTTCATTGGTAGACTGCTTCTGCTGAGTTGTTTCAGTCACAAAGAGCTGACTACCCCGAATGTTCTGTTAATTGTCGCAAAAGGGAGCAAACATCTTCACACACTCTTGACATCAAAGACAACAGACAAATAGTGGATTACTACTATTTTAAGTGAAACATCTAAAGCCAAGTTAATAGTAGTTGTTCTAATAGCACGATGCACCAAAATTTACTTTGCAATGCCTAGATGCAGGCCACTTGTCGTTTATCAATTCTCATTTTACCTGTTGTGTTCCATCTGAGTTTTTGCAGCCCTGAAACAAGGAAAAGTTGGAGAGAAGAACCTGCAAGCAGGTCTGTCTCGGTATGAATGTGTACAATTCATCAAACCTCACGAAGGTACAACTATTGCAAATGTTTTAAAAACCACTTAAAAGTAAAACCGACAAGTTAAAACTGCAGTCTGAGTTATTGTATGAATGTGCAAGGGTCTCAAACTCTGGTCTCGAGGGCCACTTTCCTGCAGGTTTTAGATGCTTCCCTGCTCCAACACACCTGATTCAAATGAAATAGATCCAATTGTGGGTTGTCGATTTTTCCACAATTATCTATGACTTTGAGTCAGGTGTGTGGAAGCTGGGAAACTTCTAAAGCCTGCAGGACAGTGTCCTCAAGGACCAGAGTTTGAGATCCCTGCTCTACTTCTGCACTATAACTGCGTTAATTTCTCAATAGTGAAACCTATAATGATAATAATAACTTACTATTAAAGATAAATCCTGCACCAAGTCTAAGCTGCCTCAAGAGATGGCTTAGCGCCGTCACAATTTATTGCTGCAATTACTGAAGAAGTCAAGTATAATCAGCTCTTAAGCAAAAATAGAGATTAGGCAATAACATCAAGGTGCGTTGCATTCTAGGTCATGGACGGCTTGTAGTCATGCCTACTGTGCAACCAAACTTCTGCGTATAACCTTTCCAGGTGTTTTTT
>JBBBVU010000003.1:26716402-26734501 GCA_037177055.1 Atherinosoma microstoma
TGACATAATCACGGATTAAAATAATAAAGCAAGCTTTTGCAGTTGTGCTGAGCACAGGACTGATCCAATTGCTGTTTGATGCTACAGTTTAACGCCAACGAAAAGCAGATTAGCATTCTGCTTCTGGAAAGCAGAACTCAAGAATCGTAAACAAGGCAGAGCTTTATCCACACAGGGCGTCACAGGGTTGTCAAATACTACTATTCTGTCAAAGCAGAAACATTTTATTTACTAGTCTGCCTTGTTCTTTAGCTTTACCACATTCAACTAAGCCTTTCATACCTGGTTTATCCCCCCCCCCCCCACACATTTTTCTTTCTTTTTACACAGTTTTTTCTTTTTTGAGCACCTGGTTGTTGGTGTCATGGCAGTTTGGTTTAACTGTTCCAAAAGATGAGTAAGTTTGTGGGGTATATTCTCGTATTCACCCACCATTGATTGTGAGATGCCATCCTCTCGTCATTCTTAGTCTAGTTTGAAAATTGGAAATGAAAGTTGATCCACTGACCAACTGTGGATAGCCCCACCCCACCTGGTTTAAATAACAGGTTTATCTCATGAGAGACATGTACCTGCTGAAGAAAGTCGTCACCTGAATATACCAACCCTGCAAATAAGGACTGACTGGATAGATATTGTGGCTAATTCATTTGTTGCTACATGTTTGGGTTGAAAAATACTTCACAGAGAAAAATGGATTATGTTGCAATAATGATTGCACAATAATATCAGTCTAATATTCTTATGGATGTAGTTTACCAGTTGTTTGTTTCATTATGTTTTCTTATATTGTTGTAGAGAGACAAAATTCAAAATATGTTTAAATATGTACCAACCTCAGAAAGATAGAAATGCGTACTGTATGGGAGTGAACTGCTCTCTTTATGTGTGTGTGAGTGTTTGTAGACAACATTATATTATAGGTAGCTGCTAGAAATGACTGAGACTTATTTCTGCAAGCACGGGGGGTGGCTTATTTGGCCAGAGCAGCCAGATTGTGGTATCCTGTGGTCCAGAGCTACAGTTAGGTGATACAGTTGAGTCTGTCAGGCATGTAGACTTTTGTTACTCATCAATGAATGTGATGCCTTCAATCCTACAGGATGAAAAACATAAAACCACAGTTATAAAAGCACAGGGAAAAAGTTGTCAGCACCTAGTTATCAAAGTTCAGGCAACAACAGAGAAGCATCGAAGAGGCAGATGATCGCGGGAATATCTTTACAAGGTGGGGTGATGGGAAAAATGATGGTATGGCCTTGCCTTTTTAGCAGCCAAAGGACGAAAGTCCTTTTGATTGGAGTTGAGGGATTTCCACACAGTGGTTTTAGACATTTCATCAGATATATTAATATCAGAGGGATCACACCTGAGGAACAGGGAGAAGAAAGGGAGGATAAGAGTACAAAGATGGTAGAGGGCAAGGTCGGGAATGGCCTGAGGAGAGATCCTACTTCATTAGGGGGACACTGGAAAACAAATCACTATACACCAGCAAATAAAAAAAAACAAACATACAGTCAACTAGATGAATTGGAAAGTGACACATTTATCTCACCACTTCAATCTGTTGATGCTCATCTTGTCCATTTAAGTGTGTAGATGTACATGTTTGAGGTCTCACCTGGGATCATGTGCTTTTGGAGTCTGAATGGGTTTGCTGCTCTCCATAGGGATCTGAACAGTAGTTGCATCACCGAGCATAACCTGTGATTCCTGCAAGACACACCCAAAACATAAAAATCCAAAGGCCATATTGTCATGTTAACCGATTCTTAAGAGACGAGCTGCACACTTAAAGACCTCTTGCATATTTTTGGAGGCATCGTCAAGATTCTTTTTCTTCCACTCAGGCATCAAGTCATCCAGGTAGCTTAACTCTCGGTCAGAGAAGCAAAAGTCCAGCAGCTTGCGGATGAAAACCAGAGCCAGTACCTACACACAAATGATAAAAGTTCATGTTATAAAAGCTGTACATGGAAAGAAAAGTGAGCATAAAGCATATGAAGATGGTGGCCGACTTACCATCATGGGGAAAACGATGGCAGCAGGAGAATGCTTGATGACCCAGAGAAGCATCAGACAGGTAAGCTGGGTAAGAGTGAACAGGTGCACCTTCCTCAAGGGAACGTGTCGCAGATAGATGAAATCTGGTTGGTGCTTCGCTGGCATACCAAACAGTTTCAGACGGTCAAAGAACTGAGAAAAATGATAAAAATAAACCCAATTAGTGGCGAATTACGAGAGACCAAGGAGAGAAAGAATCAGAGAAGAATTGGAGAATGTTGCAAAAGGCCGCAAAGGATACAATATACAGCTAAAGTAAGTACAGCCATGTGCACTGTCACTTCAATGTTCTTCCCTCTTATGAACAATCAAAACACCTGAAAGTAAAAATTTAATATCCACAAAAGGCCACATCTAACAGCATGGATGTAAATATAAAATAACTCATGTATATAAGAACATGGTCTAATTTGGGTCAAAATTTGGGTCAAAATGTCTGATAGTCTGCATTCTGGCTTCAATTGGAAGAGATAATCCATTAAAACTGAAATATCTGCTGATGAAGTGTCACAAAGATTAAAAATAATACAAGAATATCTGTGCAACTAAATCATCAACATAGCTGCAGTAGTTATCAGGACACACAGAAGCAGAACAACCACAGTTCCACTAATCAAAGTTGCAGTGTCCAACTTAAATATCATTACCAACATTAAGCTACTGCATTTGTTACTCCCCTGAGTAGGGGAAGAACAGCTCGAGTTAAGAACCAGAAGCAACCTTCAGCTCTCAAGTCAGTGTTTAATGACTGAGCTGAAGTGGTGCTCCCCCCGCAGGCTACTATGTGGAAATGACGTAACACTACTAAACAAAAGAAAAAAATAAATACACTTCTATACAGCAAGTATGTTATACAGGGGGAATTATTTTCTCTGACTGCTTAAAAAGTGTCAGTGTGTCAAGTAAAAGTGTCCAGAAAAAATAATCATAAAAAATACTGAAAACAAATCTTTTTAATAAAATATAGCCATTATTGTTTTTTCTTTAAAAAAAACAAACAAACAGGAATGTGAAACCAGAGGGAAGGATGTAGAAGAGGGAAAAAAATTGCAAATTTTTGCATTTTAGCTTAAGGTATAATCTTCATGGGAATTATTTAGATAACGTGTTTCTTTGTAGAAAGAGAAGCTTCTTTTAACACTACAGCTGTAGCTTGAAAAATGCAGGTGTTTTTACATTGTTCGGACAGTTGCTCTGCAATAAATGATCTTAATTGTGAGATTTTGTTCCTGATAAAAGTCTACAATCATGTCAGATGTTATTACCTGGATGCCTTTCAATGAAGAGACTCCCATGTATAGGAACACACCATACAACACTGGCATAGGAATAAACTGGGGAAAGAAAGGAAAGAAAATTCAGCATGCATTCTCATTAAACTATGAACTTTAGTTTTAGTATCTTAGATCTTTTTACAGCAATTCAGTTCAATTCAGGTTTATTTGTATAGCGCCAATTCACGACAATGTCATCTCAAGGCACTTCACAGACAATCAGTCTGAGCCAATCTTTTGTCATCAGTCAGTATTCATAAAAGCCAATTCATAACAAATAGCATAGCAAACATTTTGACTTAAATATTGCATATGTAACCAACAGTATTAACAGCAGCACAAAAAGTTATTCTGGTATTTTTTACACCTGTGATTTTATAGCAAAAATGTTTTGAAATATTTTCATTCTGCAGACAACATGTGCAGCCAGAGTGGTGAAACATTTTGCGTGTCTAACCTGCAGGGCCCCAGTCATAAATACAGAGCAGCCCATGAGCAGGAAGATGAGGAGGCCGGTGAGCCTCTGCTCTCGGATGCCCAGGAAGCGTGGCTGCTCTCCCGGGGCGGAGCTCTCTGACTCCAACTTCAGACTGTTCACATGAGAGATGGACAAAACAGTCGCTGCTACAAACCAGGGCAACCCCATGATGGAGCACACTGCCAGCATCACCCCCACCATCAAAAGATCCAGATGGTACCCACAACCTTTCTGTAAAACAGAGAGCAGGTCAGATAGAGATCTATAATCTATTTATCTATATCAATATTATTCTGTTTTTCTGTCTTTTTCTTACCAGTAGTTTGTGCTCTTTGCGGTTGATTATAACAGCAGTTATCTGTTGGTCCATGAAGATGAGGATGGTGCAGAGAAGAGCAGGAATACAGGCAGCAAGAGCAGTCCACCATGGGTTGGGTCCTATTGGATTGATCAACCAACCACGATCATCTCTCGTAGGCTGAAGGAACAGTTAACAGGTTTGTGAGGTTTTAATGTTACAATAAACTTAGATGAGCTTTACAGCTACTGGTTACATACAGTATATCATCCATACCTGAAATTTGCTCGGGACCTTCAACTTCTGAGAAGGCACGCCAATGGCATAGTCAAGCAGGACCATGATGACAATTGTGAGGAACACTGCAAAGTCACTGATCATGGACCGCACCTGAAGGCGAGAGGTTAAAGCAGTCAGAGATCTGCGATGACTAATGACTAATAATCAATCATATAGATCTGTTAATGTGCTACGTTACCTTAGTGGGGAAATAACGGCTAGTCTTGAATTGTTTGAGGAAGGCAGACATCAAAAATGTTGAAAAGAAGAGGATGGTGGACCAGAAGAGAACATCTGGGGTGTACGGGCCATGGTGTCCACATGCTGTCCCAACAAATTGGCCCTGCAGACTTATACACTCCTGTGGAGAAACATAGTAGAACAAAATGACTCCAAATGACCCGAGTGAAAATGGAAAATTTGATCTGTGACACCAATCTACAAAGTGGAAAGAGTCCACAAACTGCATACAGCACGATTAACTTGTTCTCAGATATACTCTGCTGAGAAAGGTTAAGTGAGTAACTGTTCTCACATATATTTACAAACGCCCTTTAAAAAATTTAACTACTAACCAAAAGGTTGGGGATTAGCTGAATGTTAACAACTGGAGCAAAGACTATGAAGTGCTGTATGAAGTATAACCTCCTGGTTTGAAAAGTGAAACCAATGAAGGAAATACTTTGAACTTAAAATAGCTCTACTAGCTCGCAGGAGGGAATTCTTAGATTGCGTTAAAAAAAATCAATAAATCAAAACAAAAAAATCTCATTTTGGTCACAGAGTAAAATAGATTTTCTCCGATGTCACTGGATGGCTCTGCTCTTTTCTTTTTTTTTCTGACTCTTGTAATTTATTTTCTTATTCTTTTTAAGGTCCTTGTAATTCAGAGAGTGGCTAACTTGCTGTTTACTATCATAATGTCAATGTGTACATCATTTCAATAGCTATGAAAACTTTTTTGGGTGCTTATCATGTTTTCATCTATGCATTTTAGCACCTAAGTACTTGAGCATTTATGAAAGTTCAGTGTAACATTTTCTGAAGTACAGTATCTGAAGGATACTTTGTTAAGACACTGGAAAAATTAACAGCTCTTTTTTTATACGTTAGTACTTTTATAATGCAAGCCTACCAGTATAGATAAAAAAGAATGTGTATTACACATGCACCTTGCAAAACAAGCAAGCTAACAAAAGTATAAGCTTAGCATTTGCCAATACCTTAGCATATGTAGGGTAAACAGTACTAAGTTTGGTACTAAGTACTAAGTAGGTCTTTTTGCTGTAGGAAGGCATGCATAGTATACTCAGGTTTTCAAACTAATTCACGCTTAGCTGCTCCCCAACTTCACCCAACTTTTTATCCAAAAATGGCTCCAAAAACCAAGACGGCAATGGTCAAAATGTCACAAACAAGGCTTCAAAAAAGTAGTTTAGAAACTAATAGGTCATATCATGGACTACCAATGTACATAGGAGACAAAAAAAACCTTTATTCTAAAGAATTCTGATTTAAAATATGATGTCTCCGTAATCCTAAAGAGGGCCAGGTCAAAGATTAATGTTCTGGCCCTTTCTCAAAGATGCCAATTGTCTGCCAAACCAGGAAACATCATTTAGGATGAAATGCAATTTGGAACTTGATTCTAAACATCATATAATTACATCAGTATGTGCTGCCCTGGAGACCAAGGTATTCTATAAACAGGTTGATGTCCTGATTCTACATTTAATATCTGGTTTAAGATTTTCCTGCAGATCTTACTCAGTCTGAGATTTTTACATCAAAATGTCAACATCAGAGTAAAATGTTCAAGTGGGACTGCACCATAACCATGTCAGGATCACGCTAGCAGAGCACAGAGTAGAGTCTGCACAACATTTAAACAGTTTATAAGCCGATCCACTGGATTTCTTTCACAGACCTTGTGGCTAAAGCAGCCAATGTACTCACTATAATTTCTTGAGGGGCATAAACAGATATAATGTCTGACAACAAACGCTGACATGATTTATTAAGCACCGTCTTATATCTGCAAATCATTGCGATTTTATAAGTCAGAAAGGTAATTGTACAGTATTGATAAAGTACGGTGGTAGCACACTCATTTGGTGAGACGTGATGAACTCGTGGATGGTGATATGATTACCAGAAGCAACAACAATAAGAACAAGCAAAAATAAAGATATGGTCATCAAATACTTTTCCAGCCACAGCTCTGTCACTATTTGGTGAGGTCAAAGATAAAAAAAAAAAAACAGCATGAAATGCCCGATTTGACGCAAATAATTTTTAATCTTGCATTGTAATTGAGAGTGATGGCAGCAGTGTCAAACAGGATGCAGTTTTCTACTTGTGCCATGAAGTAACAGAAACACAGACAGTAAGCACTCAGTACCTTTATAGAAATGGCTTGTTATCACTTAGAGTGTAAAATCAAAGCCTACGTTCCCATGGTACTCCATGTATCTACATCAAATCATTTCTAATTATGTAGAGATACACACTCCTGATGTCCAGCCGACCATGTTGTTGCACTGACATAGTTGAGCTTAATGACAGTTAATGACTGTGTGGCAACAGGGATCAATCAGGCTTCAAATAAAGATGCTGCCTTAGATATTTGTCAGAGGCTTTCACACATCATGTGCCAGATCACCAAGGTGAGCATTTGGTAAGGACCACGCTTGGTCATGTCACTGCAGTCCAAATAAATTAAGCTGTTGTCACAAAACCTCATGAATGTGCAGCAGCAATATAAACCCTGGCATAACTTGACTTAACTGATGGCTTCCAAGTGTTGAAACTCGTCAATAAGATTCCAAAAACCTATTTAAAATTCTATTGCTAATGTGTGTGCAATTGTGAGAAAGTTACGTCAACAATAGGTGTCGCAATGAGTGTATGATTGTATATGTGTTATGTTACCTTGACAGTCAGGTTGCCCCAGGGTACAGCAGAAGCTGTGATGTTTCTCTCTCTCCACAGATCTATGGTTTTATTTTTGGGATTATCGGGCTCTGCACACCTACAGCTACAGAAAGAGACACATATACACAGTGTGTATAAATCTATAAATCAGTGTGTGACAGCTGATTAACAAATGGTGGGATTCTGTGCTTTTCTCAATCATAAAAGGAACTGCATGCAGGAATGTGATATCTTTCCAATTTCCTTGAGGCCCTTTGAAAAGAGACAAGAATAGCAAAACCACATTGAGGAGATGCCAACAGACAGAGAGTGACAGTTATATGCAGTCATGAGGACACCCTGTTTTAATTAAAATTGTCCATATCAGGCCATAATGAAAATAATCACTTATACTTATTATCTATTAAAAAAGGGTAAATACAGCCTGGGATGATCAACAGCACATAATATATTTTTACCAAATACAAGCATAAAATGACCCATGATGGCTGGCAGCCTTTTCAGAGTATACTCTCCTTTTGCCTGTTAGTTATCATCATGCAACTTCTCCGTACACCAAAGTATTCTATAGACAAATGTGAGGGCATCTGTCTGTCAGCTAAAGCTTGGCCCAGACATTCATACAACAGGACAGCGATTCCAAGAACTGCAGCAAATCTACACCAGAATGGCTGAAAAAGAAAAGAAATAAGGTGTTTTGCGATGACCCATCCCGAGACATCAGTTTGACTGAAATGCTGTGGAGGAACCTCTAGAGAGCTGTTTATTTACACATACCTGGAAATCTAAATGAACTGAAGCACTATAAAGAGGAGTGGGCCAAAATTAGTCAACAATGATGTAAGGGATGTACAGAAAAGTCTTACCTCAAGTTACTTCTACTTATAATAGTTGGAAAATGCATTGGCAGAGTTTTTGTTCAATGAATAATGATACAGTGTAATAAGCAGTGTCGCTATTCATCTCAGGTTGTATTTACCTAATCTTGAGACTTGACATACTAGGACTTGATAAAAACTTAAATCTATGAAGGTAAATTAAAGTGAAAGCAAGAGAAAACAAGTGAGTATTTGGGTACTTACAATGTCAGTGTGAGTTTGTCCAGATCACTGTGTGTATTAAATGGGTATAGCTCTCCCAAGTAGAACAGTTTCTCCAAGGCCTCATAAATGAAGATGAGACAGATGAGGGCGGCAAAGGCTTCCTCTGTGAACCGAGTGATGTAGCACACCAGAGAACTAGCATCCGTGGCAACTAACACCAAACACAGCAGGGCCGTCCACAAGCCTATGCATGTCCGCAGTGAAAGATAAGACAGGCCGTAGTCCCTGAAAACATAAAAGGTTAGAGGAGGACAGGGGGATATGTAATCAGTAAGCAGGCCTTCGTGTTGGGTGGGATAAAATGTCACAGAGATGTTGTTTAAATACTGTACGTACTTGCAAAATTTAAAGAGGATTTTCTCAAAGACCAAAACAGGACCTGTGCTGCCCAGAATGGTGAGAGGCTGACCGGCAAACAGAGAGTAGGCTACTCCAGTCATAGATGCACCAAAAAGGGATTCTATGGCACTCTAGAAAAAGTGGTGGAAATGAAGTGTTTGCTTAACATTAATCTGCACAGTACAGTATTGTGTTGTGAGCGTTTCCCTGTGTGTGTTTGCGCTCTTACAATGCGTCCTTCTGTCGCCTCCCCCAGCAGTCCCCCAAAGGTGATGACAGGAGACATACAGGCACAGTAGAGAAAGAGGAAGGAGGCCACACACTGGAGGCTCAGGCCGTCCTTAAAGTCACTCAGATAGAATGGAACTTTCCTCTTAATGTCCAGTATCAGACCGCCAAACAACCTGACCACAGCACACAGGGAAGAAATTTACGGAACTGCAGGTATTCTCATAATTACAAACTATGGCTATTACTCTGCATAATTATGGTGATCATTTCCTCAAATATTATCTTATGTCTTAAAGCTATAATAACTGCCTCCTTGTTCTGGAAAGGTGGCAGCAGGGTACTCATCTTTCTTGGAAAAAATACTGAATAATTATATTTTTTAAAGTGAAACATTTATCTCTCTTAAAGCTCTGCAAAAACAAAAAAACAAAAAAAAAAAAAAGGGATGGGGGGGAGCTAGGGGTCTTCTGATGTGTGTTTTGGTGACATGAAGATCACGTAAAGTGCAGAAAGTCTGGTGTAGAAGTGTGATTGTCTTGAGGCTGTCACACCAAGTCATGCTGATTTTCACCATCTTGTCCCACCACATCTTCTCACTCATCTAAATATAGATTCTGTGGTCACAGCAGTTGACAAGTGGACAGAACTAAGCTCAACCTGGGGCTGTGACACATCCTTTTCAGAATCTTAACATGGCGCTTCATCTTTTTCCAAAGCTGATTTAATGATTGCATATTTATGTGGGATAACATGCTGCTTTTCACAATTGAATTTAGCTTCTGTATTCGTCATAGCACATGTGGCGCAACAAAAATCAGCAATGAAAATTATTGAGATGTTGCTTACCTCCCAGTTCTCTGCAGCTCTGGTCCGTGGTGTTCAGCATGTAGCTCTTCCTCTACCTGGCAGGCTGCTCCGTTAGGAACACCTGGCATTTTCCTCTTCTCCTGCAGACATCCAGGAGCAGGCAAAACTTAAAATGTGGCCAAACATGGTACCTATAGTATAGTTTGTTTGTTTGTTTGTTTTAATTCAAGGAAGAAAATGAGTTAAGTCTCCGTACTTGGGAGGGTACACTCTTTGGGGGCTCAATGCGGATGGAGGGGTCCCACTCTCCTGGTGGCAAGACAGTCACCTGGTCCAGGAACTCATCAATCCCTGCTAACAGATCACTTTTGTCTTTTGCCTTGTATGCTACATCGTGGAAGATCTGGACCAGGGAGAAACGAAAGACTTAAGAAACGTAGTTATCGTCTCTTTATTTTGCATTTTATTTTAACTGACAGGGCTATCACCTCATCTGTCATGATGGTTGCCATGGAACGTCCAATTTCATGGTATTGCTGAGCTTTTCCATCGGGGCCCAGAAGAATGAAGAGGAACCTAAAATGTGTCAGAATAAATCATGGTATGTCAATTGTTCAGCGATTGTTAAAGTAACATAAATTACTGACAGATTTGCTGGGGGTCTACCTGGTGGCTATGGGGACCTCAGTAAGTCCAGTGAGCAGCACAGCGGGGGAAAGACGGACAAAAGCCACAATCGGCGTTTCCAGGAAGTCCAGAACTCCTACCAGAACATTGGAAGCTTCCGCACCTTCGGGAATCTTTTTCATAAAGTGTAGATCTACCTATTGACGGATCAGATTAAATGCCAAATTAGAATAAAATAACCAGCTTCCAGTGGCGATTACACCACAAGTGCAGCTTAACAGCAGATGACTTAGTTACTGGTCTCAGACTGAAGCAAATGTAGCTCAACTGTTGTTTCCTAGGGGGCGCTATGTCACTACTACAGATTGCTACATGCATAGAGCAGATTGCTCTCTACTGCCAAAAACAAAGCAACATGGCCGTTATTAGATGTGTTAACATTTGCAGATATTCAGCTGTGGAGTCCCATGATCCCTCTGTAAGTGATGAAAAAATTCCACAGCTTTGCTTTTACCTTACTGAGGTCCACCTGAGTGCTCTCCTGTCCGGCGCCATTCTTGTTGGATTCAGTGAGTGGAGGAGGCTGGGGAGATGTGGCTGAGCCTGCAACATGTTGAGTTGCGAGTTTGTATGTGCATGTGTGTGATTGAGAGAGACAGATAAAGAGAGTTAATCAGAGTCAGTACCTCAATGACTTGCCCGAAGCAAAACGAAACGCAATTTTTAAAGCCTGGTATGTTTTTCTCCCAGTATATTATCCATTTGTTTCCTCCTAGAGGCACCGTGAGTCACTGAAGATGATTTTACTCTGTGTGTTTGTCTGCTTCTAAGTCTTGTTGCTTTCAGTTTCCATTATATTATAAAGGAACAGGAATAGCCATCATTGGATGGCTGCTGATTATAGACTGTAGTTCAACCAAAATAAACAATGCTGAATGAATTCTGAAGCCCCACGGTAACAAAATAAAAGTGCCAAAACTGAATTTTTAGTTCAGATTTTTACCAACACTATGATCTTTATTTCAAGCTTTGGATTTGTGTTTGTGTGTATTGTACAATATGAAACTCACCGATCACATGAGGCTCTGACGGTTTGCGGGTGCTTTCTGTGATGGAGCGCACAATGGGAATCAAGTTCTTCTTCTTCTCATTTTGGTGATGATGTCTCTTCAACAGGGCTTCACGTACCCTCACTCTCACACTGTCATCCAGCTCATGTGAGGCCTCCTGGTGGTCCAGCACCATGTCTGCAACACAAGAGGAAACTCAAACTCTGTAACCCCGATCACAGCATCATATCAGTAGTATTAGACAACTTTTATCCATTAAATTTGTAGTTTTTGTCCCATAACTCCTATTTTTAAATAAATGTTCATGAACCTGCTCAGACATCTGTCCTGGCTCTGTGCTGAACAGATGGTGTGTTGGAAGAGTTGGTTCTAAATGTGTCCAACATATCTGGTCATGTGGGACTGCAGAAGAATCAATGTCTCCCAGACTTTTCATGCTGACTTGCTGAGTCAGCACTGAATCTTACCTTTCCTCCTTCCGTTCTCCCTCGGCAGTCAGTAAGACACACATACTGCAGCGGTTACATTTATTCTGAGCACACTTCAAGGCCGTGATTAATGCATTGCCTGCAGTGCAATGATAATCAGCCTCGTTAATAAGGACAGTGACAACAGAGCAGCACAAGGAAACCTGCAATTAAGAAAACACTTACAAACATGCCGCATATACTGTAGCTTCTAATCACATATTCTTCTAAAAGTAATTCATAGCAACAGCTCTCCCTCCTCCAGTGTACCGTTTGTAAGTCGACTATCCTTTAACATGTTGCATTTGAAGTTCCCATTCAGTCAAATTTAATATTTACAGTAAGCTTTTTATTTGGTATCTATTGGGCTTTTCCCCCTATAACATTTACAAAAAAGTTTTATAAGTACTTTCAGTTGTAGAAATTGTAGAAACAATGTTGATGAGTCATGTTGCATTCAGGGATGCATACTAATATCATGTCCTATGAAAAACTCTGATTTTGAAGTCCTTTTTGTTGTTTAAGTAAATCTAGAAAAAACAGCTGATGCAAAACGGTCTGCAGGGCCTGCTCAGGCCTGGAGGAGCTGACCAATTAGAGGAGACATGGTTTCTCTACAGGTTGCAGCCTTCCATGAGAATTCAGAGGCAAACACTGCAGTACTGTCTCATGGGAACTATTGTGTTCAGAGAGGAGATGCATGAAACATCCTTTGTGCTCCTCTACCATATTTTCATTACTTCTTCCTGCCTGGACGTCCCTGCACTTTGTCTGGCTGCATAAGATATCAAAAAACAGCAGATGCTTGTTTTTAAAGGTTTCCAAGCACAGCAGATTCTCACTGTATGCTGCTTATCATTTCTATGCTTATAATGGATGTAACATTTGTCCTGCTTTGTTACTGCAGCATCAAACTTTGTAGACCTCTAGTTGAGAATCTTTGGAACAAGTTCAACAATATCTGCATCAGTGACTCATTGTTATGAGGCTGTTGTTTTTTCTCTTTAATTTACAAGTATTGATTGGGTGGAAGAAGAAGAAAAATATCAAAATTTCCAGACACTTTTTAAATATCAATGTAGTCTGGAGTAAGGATAAAGAAAATTAACGAATTTCAAAATTCTTAGTGTTTGTTATTGGTGAAGTTCAAGGTTGTTCAGTCTAGTCTTAAAGCTGTGCTGGTAATACTAACCTTTGATCAAGGCCCTTCTTTTCACATAAATGTAATGTAATGACTTGGTCTTTGGATTCAGAGAATCATATCTGTGTTCCATCATGCTTGAATGGTTTGAGCTGAAGGGATTATAGTTGTTATTGCTTGTTATTTAATTGATTCCACTCTGCATTTTATTTTATTGCTGGAAGAATTTCCCATTGCAATCATTTCCATGATGCTGATATTACAAATAAGATGTAATTGGCTCATATACATGCTCCTTACCTCATTAAAATAAATAGAAAAGAAACAGAAAAAGTGTTTTGTCCCTTGTTTTATTCACCTTGACTACCATGTGGCATCCAGGTTCTAATGGCAGGAGTCACATGGATCAGAGAGGAAAAACAAAAAATAGAGCTGGACAGGAGGAATGATTACAGACAAGAAGGCTACTGAAGCTTTTAAACAGTCTGATCATGAGGAAGACTGCGGTGAGGCACTTTTGACCATGAGATCATTTACATGTATGGGTACATGGGTTACTCTGTGTGTGCTCAATAAAAAACAATGTGAAATTCATCATGAGAATACTTCTTTGCATTTGTTTGATGATAGAAATGCAAGAGGCAGCAGAAGAAAGCAAAGAATGTTGAAATATGTTTTGTTAGCTTTTTTTTTTTGTTGCTTTGTTTAATGTTGTGTATAAGTCATTTATATAACTACACTATTTATTTTAAGAGAGCAGATGGGGCCCTGTCCCATAGCCAACCATGTGCTTGCATCCAAATGACATGATCACAGTTAATTGCACACCTGTTTGCAAATGAATGTAGACCATGGTGGCATCTTTTCTAACAGCAGATTATATGAAGTCATGTTGAATACAAGTTCAGCTGATATATTTCAGTAAGACAAAGTGAGGCAAAGCACAGATGAGAATATTCAGCCTCATTACAAAAACAGAACTTATAAAGGCAGTCTAGATAAAGAGATTACATGGCACTGGACTGGCTGTGTGCTTTTATGCAATGCCAACATCAAAAGAAATAATTTGAATATCAGGGTGGGTTTTTTTTACTGATAGCTTGAGTTTCTGTATGAAAGTCTCAGATGGTGCCCTAAGCTCTGCCCTATGTTTCCTCTTTGAGGATAAATGAATTTACAAAAGGCATCCAGAGTCCATTTTTGTTCAGATGTAGAGATTTAGATCGGTGAATGCAATATTTACTCAAAGACAGGACAAGAAGTCGCTTTACAGGACAGAATACAGGAAAGATGGAAAAATACATTTTGAATTTGTATATCCATTGAAAAATGTGATGTCAGTCTCTCGTATCAACGATAAAGGTGGATTTCTGCAGCTCTTACCCAAAGCTTTTCTTTTTTTACCCAACATCTATCACTTTGGTTCTGAGATATTAAGCATCTGAAAAATCCTCACCTGCTATTTCTTCGATGCAGTCGGCATGCATGTCAAGCAGCACGCTACCATTGATAATGCAACTGCGAAGCTCAAACAAGCTGTGCAGGGAAAGTGTAGCAACATAAGGCTTGCTCCATCTCTCCCCACCATCCTCCACATCCTCCTCAAACTTCAGCCACCTGTGAGGTAACAACAAGTAAGAGATCAGGAGCATGTGCAGCAAAGTGAAATTAAACAAAGTAAACAGGAAGCTGAGCTTTTTTCAACTCTTCTTTTTCTGAGTTCTTGAATATGAAAACAGAAAGGCAACTTATAACATGCAATTTAATACATAGTAATAGCAATTCCTGCCTAATCTAGACTAAATATACATGGTATAGGGTTAAAGAAATTAGAAATAAATTCTCCTAATGAATATTCTCTTTTAAGCTAAATGCCAGGGATCTAAACTAAATAATTCAATTTCAATAATACATCAGACAGCTGTTTAAAATTTCTAACCAAAAGTGAAAAGTGATTTCACTTGCTGTAATTCTGTTTATTGTCACCACTAACAGGTTACGTTTTTTTAACCAATTCCATGAAGAGAAAAGTGATATATTAGCAAAGCACCTTCTCATCGGTTTTTAAAAACATGGACAACATTTAGAAAGAAAATGCACTGAAATTAAAAAACCATACACACCCAATTTTCACTTGGGTATGAGTATGTTTAAACAAGGTCTTCAAAAATGTCTACCTTTCTGTTCAAGCAAAGATATCTTTATTTTTTAAAGATTTTTAATTTTTCCACCAGCTAAAGAAAACTATCATCTCAAAAATGGGATTGTGGTTTGAGAATAGGCTCAAGTGAATTCAAGTGAGTCACTTATGCATTTGTTTACTTTTGCATGTAGTTCTGGATCATGGAGTGTGTGGTGCTGCCCAACACTGAAAAGATTTGATGCATCCTGCCATTGGTCAGCTACTGCAGGATCTTCTTGGACAGCTCACTTCTAGACATCACTTTAGTAACGATTTATATGATGTTTTTTGTGCTTTACCATTTTTTTTCAAATTCATTTCTGCTGTTTGCAGATGGTATTTTAGGATGTGACCAGCAGAATCTTTAATCACAGCTGATCAGTGATAAGATGGACACGCTTCGATTGAGAAAATAAGGACAAAGTCAACAATCTGATGTAAAAGCGATGCTGTGTAAAATTCCCGATACATAACATTCACTCAAACTGCTGAGTCTATTAGGATTTCAGTTGTTTTATATGGTAATAATTTGCTCCTCTGGGTGCAAGTAGCTGATCACTTAGTTCCAAGTACAGAAAGTATTGAAGGATGATGTAGTATTGAGTGCACTGTTAGAAATTTTAAAAAAGGATTGACAACATTGTGGATGCGCTGCACCTGTAGCACAAACAGCTTTCTCTAACTTGCCTTTTCGACTAGTTAAGAACATCATATGTGAAAGTTGCAATTAACATTTTATCTAGCTCTTTCATTCACACACTAACCACATCGGGCAAATTTCATGAATGAAATTACAGCCGTGTCTGTGTGATTTTTCCCATTTTATTTCCTCACCTTGACCAAACCAAGCAAGAAATGATTCACTAAACTTTAAATGTAATAACTATTTGTAAATGTCCCGCTTCAGAGCACAGTATTGGGGCTGCCAGGCTGTCAGAAGCTTTTTGCCAAATACTGTTTCCGACTGCTCTCAGAGGAAATCCTGACCTGGCTGTTTCTTTCCACTCGGCATCCTTGCCTTCCTTTACACAGATCTCATCCAGCTCAGTGAACAACTCGTGGGATACGTGTTCGGCATCTTCCTCTGTACCCAGGATGAACTGGACCCGCTGGGACGGTGTATCTGATTTAGTGAGAGGATGTGAGGGAAGAAGGAGAGGTGAACACACACACAGACACATTCTTATTTGGTTGCTTCTTGCCTTTTAAATTGCCTCACATACACAGTTTCACACAAAAATCCAACATGCTGACTAGTTCCTGTTCTGTTCTTGGTAAGTTAATTAGTACCTTGTCAATTTTAGCCTGGAGTGGTGTATGTGTAACTGTATGTGTGGAACAAGCCACAGTATTGATAGAATTTGTTTAGTAGCCACAACCTGCTCTCTAGGAGGAACACAAGTACTCATTATAACTGAATAACTCTATGAGCTATTTAAAGCTAAATACATTTTTAAAATGTAAGACATTTTTAAAAAATGAGGTTTGATGTGTGCTCGTGTGTGCGCTACCATGACTGGAGGCGGTCGTCTCATTTCCCTCGCTTGGTTGAGTCGCGATGCTTCCTGCCCTCTTGTCTCTCTTGCGATGGCGGGATCCATGCGGCTTGTGGTGACGATGGCTCTGCCTGGGCATCCGGACCCCCACAAACAGTGTCCTGTGGCCTGATGGGAGACAAAAACAAACAAACAAAACCAACAGGATTTTACTGAGAACAGCTTTGAACACATTCTCAAGTTTCTATAAGTCTTTTCAACTATCTTACAGTCTATTTCATTACTTAAGACACGCTCTTACACCTGATTCCACCTTGACTTTATGTGACCAAAAGATTATTCAATAAAGCATTGGGAAAGTCATACAACAACGTTATGATCCAAAACATGCAGCATAATGAAAGCTCAACCACTGCACTTTTAAGGAATACGACATAGTAACAAATTTGTATTAATAATTAATTAAACATGAATAATACTTACCTAATAAAAAATTAGAGCTTCCTCTTGTCTTTAGATTAGCTTTAAGCCACTCTGAATCCTTTCACTTATAAATCTTTTTAATATTCTTCAAGAAGGTAAATACAACACGCCTTTTCTTTACTCAGATCAGCTGTTGTATTGATTTTTTAATGTAATATCATGTGCTTCATATGAGACGGGCTGACCCAGTGTCAGGTTTTACAAGATGGGACTAATCTGTCCCTGTGACCTGTCTCTCTGTGATGTTCAGCCTTATATATTAAAGAGAAAAGAGGAACAGAGCAGAATTAGCTGCAGTGTAGTGCACGATACGGGCTGCTTGTGTTTTCTAACCCATTTCTTGTTTTTTTTTTGACATTATTTTTGTTTGGTTTTTTTTCTCACTACCCACTCTGAAAAATGAAGCTACCCTGTGTGCCAAAAAAACCCCTCAGGGACAAACCAAGTTTTATTTTAATTGAACTGAATAGTATGTTTGGCAGTCCCTCGGTGGCTGAACACGAAAGTCACTCAAGCAAGGCTTAGGTGTTTCCTTTAAGCTCCACAGGGAAAACTAGCAAGTATTCCTGTTGTATCCTGTCTCACATTAGCCTTAGTGGTTGCCATCTTTAATCATCATCTGTGAATTCAACTTTGAAAGTGACATGCTGCAATAACAGGACACTGTATGTGTGTAACAATGGATGTGTGGATATTTGACTTGTACTTGTATGTGGCGGGAACACATTACACCAGTTTTAAAATCACTGCATTGGCTCCCCGTGCATTTCAGGATTGATTTTAAGGTTCTTTTAGTGGTTTATAAATGTCTTAATGGTCGTGG
>JBBBVU010000003.1:26756572-26767019 GCA_037177055.1 Atherinosoma microstoma
TGAGTGTGGTTTTAAATAGGGGGAGAGAGTCAATATTACGGATATGTGGTGGGAGTGAATTCCAGAGGTGAGGAGCAGAGCGGCTGAATGCTCTCCTCCCCATGGTGCTGAGCCGGCTGGAGGGAACAGTGAGGTGTATGGAGGAGGATGACCTGAGGGAGCGGGAGGAGGTGGCAATGTGCAGAAGATCTGACAGATAAGGGGGGGCGAGGTTGTGGATAGCCTTAAATGCATGCAGGAGGATTTTGAATTCTATATGTGATTTAACCGGGAGCCAGTGCAGCTGCTGGAGGATCGGAGTGATGTGGTGAAAAGAGGGAGTTCTGGTGATGATGCGAGCGGCTGAGTTCTGGACCATCTGGAGCTTATGACGATATTTCTGAGGGAGACCGAAGAGAAGAGAGTTACGATAGTCTATGCGGGATGTGACGAGGGTGTGAACAAGAACAGAGGTAGAGCGGGTGGTGAGGGAGGGGGGGGGGACGAGAAATATTACGTAAATGGAAATAAGCAGAGCGGGTGACATTATTGATGTGAGCATGGAATGATAATGTGCTGTCAAGGATGACACCCAGACTCTTAACCTGAGGGGAAGGGGGAAACAAGGGAGCTGTCAATGGAGAGGGAAAAAGTGTCAACTTTAGAAAGTGTAGATTTGGTTCCGATGAGCAGGAGTTCCGTTTTATCGCTATTTAGTTTGAGGAAGTTGGAGGCGAACCAGGTTTTTATTTCGGATAAGCAGGTAGTGAGGGAGGAAGGGAGTGTGGAGTTGGGTTTACTGGAGAGGTAGAGCTGGGTGTCATCCGCGAAGCAGTGGAAAAGAATGTTGAATTTGTGGAAAATATTGCCAAGGGGAAAAAGATAGATGTTAAAGAGAAGGGGCCCCAGGATTGAGCCCTGGGGGACACCTGATGTAACGGGAGAAGGGTGAGATCTGAGGGACTTGAGTTGAATGAACTGAGCGCGGCCAGAGACATAGGAATGAAACCAGCTGAGTGGGATGTGGGAGATGCCGATGGAAGACAGTCTATTGAGGAGAATTATGTGGGAAATTGTATCAATTTTTGTATCAGATCTAGGAGGATGAGAATACTGAGCAGACCGGAATCAGCAGCCATGAGGAGGTCGTTGGTGACTTTGAGTATTGTGGCGGTGGCGAAAACCAGACTGGAACTGTTCATAGAGGGAGTTATGGGTCAGGTGAGAGTGAAGTTGATTAGCAACAGTTTTTTCAAGAATTTTGGAAATAAAAGGAAGGTTAGAAATGGGGTGAAGGTTATTGAAGTTAGTTCTTTCTTACTCTCTCCTTTTTTTCCCCCTTCCAAATAAGTTGTAAGCATGTCAGCTCCCCAGCAGGTGGTAATAAAGTGCCAACAATCAAACTGCAGGTTTATGCCAAACCTTAGATAGTGTGAGAAAAAATAAATAAATAAAAGTGTAATTTCCCTTCCCGATTGGTATTTTACACACAGGCTTAATCATATCCTCCAGTTGCTTTAGCATCTTTATAACCAAAAAGTCAAAATTTTCTGGTAGGCTGGAAACTTTCACAGCTTTTTATCATTAAATGACCATATAAAAGTGAGACTAATACTTGATAAACATGTTTCTTCAGTGATTTAATGCTCATTTAATAGCCACATATTTGATCAAATATATGTAATTCGTTATGTATGTTAGAAATATTTTGTTCTGTGGCGGATAAACAGGAATAATTAATCACAGGAAACTGTAAGAAAGGGAGTAATGTGAATAATGTGCAGGAAAGGTTCAAACAAGACACAATGTAGATTTTTTTTCCTGTTCATATTCGTTTTTAAATCTCCAGAACCAACTAACTCAAATAAATGTTACAGATGTTATTTAATCAGGAAAGAAAATAGTAAATTGTTTTGAGGAAACGGGCAGAATATGTCTTAACTTAACATTTTTTTTACAGGTCAGCAGTCAAACATGCATCTCTTTAATCAAATGGAAATCAGTGTCAGGAGAAGCAACATGAAAGGCAGCAGGTCGCGGCCTTCATTTTGCACAGATAGTCTAGATGTGGAATGAATAAACACTTCAGGTCTGAAGTGATAATGGAAAAGATCATTTTGTTCTTTAAATGTTTGCAGTATTGGGAACCAAACTGCAGAACTGTGGTTTTAAGTACAATAAAGCAGCTGAAAATTGTGATTGCTTTACATAGAAGGTGGTGACCAGTAGTTGTATGAATGTTTTTCTACACCTTGGTTAACGTCCTGGTGCTGAGCAAGTTAACGGCACAAAGACTGATTTGATTGTTGTCTCGGGAAATCTGCGCCTTATGTTTGTTTTAGTTATAGTGAGCACAGATGGTTGACCAGCATAACAGCCAGCTACAGGCCTTCCTATACACAGATGTACCATGTGGTGTTGTAGATGTATTCATCCAAACCAGTTTCTCTTTCCTCACACATTCTCCTTTTCTTTAAAAAAAAAAAAAAAACACATAAAACAAAAGCACATTTCCACAGGAAAAATACTTTATTAATACACTTATATGATGTATATCAACATTTATAGACAAAATATGTACATCAAACATCTCTCTTTAGGTCCCAAAATATAAAATCTTAAGTACCTCTTTCTATAGAAAACTAGTCTTCTGGTAAAACTTACATTCACGTCTCCCCTCCTGACTTCTTTGACTCCAGTATTCATACATAGCACAGAGAATAAACATTTGAGATTTATCAGCTTTTCACAAGTAAAAGGCAACAGCAAGAACAAACACCGGGTTTGACTTGAGCAAATAAACAGATGTTGAGTATGCAGACCAGGTCCAGCGCAGTGCTACAGAATGTACACAGTTTCTGAGTACACAACATTGTCCACATCCTGCACCGCCTCCAACTCTCTGAGTGGACAGACTGCAAGAACAGGTATCAAAAATAGAAATGTACAAGAAGTTTATGGACAATAATTACAGAAATCCATCTCAACTTTGTTTGCCAATGACAACAAATAAAAAAAGATGTCTCATTCATTTCAGCCTTTCCCTTCATCCATGATGGCTGTACCCAAACCCTTTAATGACATCCTTGTGTTTCATGGTGCCAGTCATCTTAATGTCAGGTTGAAATGGCATTTTCAGTAATCAGAATGGTGAGCAAAGGACATAGGCAACAAACTTTGGGTGACTTATCACTGCTAATTTGGTGCAAAGGTCTCTAGAGTACAAGATGACGTGTCATTACCACAACAGCTACAAGTGAGATGCATCATTGTCATCTGAGTTTACACTTCAACAGCAGCATCTAAAACATCTTTTTCTTTACATTCAACCAATGTGTGTGTGTGTGTTTGCATGTGTGCAGGGCAGGTCCATTTTATATGATACATCTACCACTGAGCTTCGAACATTCAATCAGAGCCTTGCATTCTTCGCTGCATGGATGGATGCTGCTCTCACCGGTCTCCTTTATCATTTCTACAAGTTCTCTTGTTTCCTGTCTGACCCCCAGGCTGAGGAAAAGAGCAGATGAATGATTGTGGATTATGGAACAGCTCAGTCACGTTTTCCATCCCAAGACCGGCTCTGCCTCTGCCGACTAGAACAGGACCGTCTCATTTCTTGTTCCTTCATCTCTTATTCTTTGGTTTCCAGGTTGAGGGGTGGTACCTGCTTTAGTGCCTGAAGAAGGGCCGGGGAGTCCATGGGTGTCTGGGAGATGGTTGGGGCTGGAGAGCTGCCCCTGGGAGACAACACCAGCTGAGATGGGGGTGGTCTCTCACTGGACATGGTGGGTGAAGAGCCTCCCATGCCAGGGTAGAGCATGGGCACAGCCCCAGGGTACCAGCATTTCTCCAGCATTGGCAAGTAAGCTGCAGCAGAGGGTGGAATGAGGTAGAACGGCATGCAAAGGGGGTGTGTTGGAGGAGGTGGATGGTTGGGGGACACGCTCATATAACTACCATAACCGCTAGAGGACGATGAAGTTGATGATTCTCCGCTTGATAGGAGCTCATCCTCAGAGGACTCCACACGAGGTCGTTTGTGACGTGGTTCGTCATCCTCCTGCTTGATGCTGGAGCTCTGCCTATCACCAAGTGGTCGCTTCTGCTGGCTCTCCTGACCGTAATAATCTGGACGGCCTTGCGGTGCCCTGGATTCGGTTTTCTCCAGCTCTCCCCCGTAGCCACTGTCTGTGTCTGTATCGCTACCGCTCTGCTCACTGCTCGGTGGAGCGTACGCCCGCTGGATAACGGGCACACAGTTCCTCCCATAGCCCTCGCTGGGTTTAGGGGGCAAGCTGGTGGGCATTTCCTTGTGAGGTTGATGCTGGTGGTAGGCGGGGATCTCCTCTGGTCGAGGGCTATGAGGGGTGCGAGGTCGGACCGGACCCTGCAGGACCTCAGCAGCTAATTTGTGAAGGTGGTTGATAACATGGGAAGGTGTGAAGTCTCCATCAGACTCGTGATTGGCTACGTACTGAAGAATCTCCTTGGCACACATGTGGAAGCCAGACCGAAACATCTCTTCTGACTTCTCCTGACTGATGGTAGGTTGCTCTATAAAAACAATAAGGAATCACACAGTCAGAAAACCAGCAATTCCACACAATTAATAGAGGTTCTAGTTGACTTTTCCTTTTCAATAACTACATTTTGAGTTACTCATTTACTTCCAATACTGAATAATCCTGCCATTACGCAATCATATGACTAATTAGCATTCTGTCTGACAATCCCACCCTGCTCAGAAGGCGCTCTACGTCTGTGTGCGTAAACATCTGCTGCTCACCAATTTGCATGCCGCTCTGCAGAGCGAGGATCTTCTGCTGCTGTTGCTCCAGAAGAGAGGTGAGGGCTTTCACATGCTTGAGCGTAAGCTCTAAAACCACAGCCTTCTCCAGATGGCCCAGAGTCTGAGGAAGACAGGCAGAGTCAGCACATCCTCACCACTTATATAACTCACAGAGACTATGCTCTACAACTGCTACACTCAAGGTCTCACTACTGCCACACGTTTACACGATGGCCACACAATGTCAACAACCATAAGGCAATAAAATAAAAAAGTAGGAATATTCCAAAAGATTTATAGGTAAATGTCCTCAACAATATTCAGTCTAATGAAGCCAAAATCATATGTTAGCAGGACAGAACAGAGTGGATAAAATTCAATGAAACATCATGGCGGATAACACATTCTCTTTACTGTGAGCAGTCATTCATAGAGAGCTGCTGACGCATTCTGGATAGATGCAATACCTCTGAGCAGCCACTCGATGGTGCATGCTACTCATTAGTTAAATCCCATTATCCCTCCCAGCCACAGCATGAACTTACGGTGAGTTTCAGGTGTTCGGGTAATAAATCTTTCAGCTGAGCAATGCATTCGTTTATCCGGTCACGTCTTTTCTTCTCAATAAGTCTGTGAGGCAGCTTGTAGGTGTCCTGCAAGAATAAACAAAGATGTTACATAAAGTATTTATGATCAGGGGCAGCTACACCCACAGGGAGGAATCCAGGAGTTATGTCACAGCAGGAATTAGGTCAACCATTTATGGGAACTACTGCCACTCTAATTCCTCCCCTGAAGATTACATGCATTAAGCTCTGTGATAACAAGCCAGCAATTTTAATTTTTAATTTTTTTTTATTTATTTTTTTACATACCTTGCTCTCTTCCCCTCTCTTCATTCCTCGTCTAGGCTTATAAACATACATTGGAAAATCCATCCTACAGGAGGGATAAAAAGAAAAAAGAGCACATGTTTAAAGGCACGAGTTTTGATAAGTGAAGAATTTTGAAGAGCAGTGATCTATCAAGCCAGTTTTAGGAAAAAGCTTACATTCTAGGAAGGGCACAGTTTCAGAGTGTAACTTACCCCTGAACGTCTGACAGATCCGCCTGGTGTTTGGACAAAGGAGGAGGTTGCCCGCTTGGAATTCGCTCCATTATTTATCCTCCAATAACGTTGTCAAAGTCAAGGTATACCTCTTCAATTCACTCAAAAATAAACACGTGTTTATTTAAGCACAGTGTAACTGCAAATTAGTTCGCAGAACACACCACAATTCTTTAAAAAAAATGCCAAAAAACGTTTAAGAGTTTGGCATTTTCCCGCACTATTAGTAACATAAACGTTATCTTGGGTCTGAAAAATGCTCTCAACTTAGTTCCCCAGAATTCCACGCCGTGGTCCTGCCGCGCAAGGAAGTCAACTCTCTTGGTGGCGCGTTGGGAAAATGGGGGAGGACGAAGCGACGAGTTAAATAAACCCTCTGACTCTCCGCTCAGCCTGACCTACCTCTGTCACATGAGGCTCACGTGTTAAACGGCGCTGTATCCTCGCTAAAGGGACGGCCCACTTGAAAAAGTTCTGGCGCCTTAGTGGACAGACGTTGGCTGACGTCAGAGCGGAGGGCGGCGCGTGTCGGATCCCGTGTACCACCATGCTGAAGTGTATGGAAACAAGGCAGAGCACAGTGAAGTGAACGTGTTGGCAGCGAACCCGTGCTGGAGTTCAGCAGGCCTGAATACCACAGGCGAGTGGGCTCGGTTCGTTTACAGACAAAATTAAAACTAACAAAAATAAATAACTTTAACGTTCACAGTTGTACAACACAGAAATGTAACTGCATGTTTTGAGGGGCTGTCCCCCAAAAGAGGATACATGTCTTTTTTTCTTTTTTTTCTTTTTTTACAGTCTACGAAATAGGCCTGTCATAGGCTATTTAGATCCCATGCAATAATAATAATAATAATAAAACCTGACTACCTAATAAGAAAAATAAGTCCGGGGGAAACAACACAGCAAAAATAGCGTCGTCATGGTGGTGAAGCACGTGCACCCGTGCATGGACCACTGCTTGGAGTAACCGTGTCTGTTGTCATGAGGCGGTGCAGACTGTCACGTTGATCTCTTCATGGCCCGAAGGGCACATCCTGGCCATCCAGCACACGGCGGCTGCACCTGTCTGCTGCTGGCAGCAAGCATACACCAAACAAAACCCACTTGAAGAAACACACAAAAGCAAAACAAACTGCAATTTCAGTGATTATTTTATAACAGCAAATTTCAAGGTGCACTATAATTTAGAGTTGTACTGAAAATATTCAAAAAATGATTTTGAGTATTTTCATACTGCAGAAGGCATTTTCCACAAGAACAAACTAAGCTGATATAAATATTGTAATAATCAAACCTCCCAGGTACACAGCAAGCCTCTACCATAAATCTAATACAGGTTCACAAACTAGTGAGCTAAACCAATCACCTTCCAACTGGTGTCATTGGTGTAAAAATGATTTTTTTTTAATGGTCATCTGCAGTAAAACCCTGAATTAACACAGTATTTTTCTGCTGGTTGATGACAGTGTGGATCAGTGTCCCATTATGAAGTTAATGTATGTGAAGTAGTAATTATATCAATGTAGGATGTGACTTTTCCTCCTAGTTTTTTGTTATTTGACTGCATATCCTTAATATTTATTGCATTTATTCTCAACTGAAAAGCCTGATTGTAATTTAATCATATAATTTGTTCCAATTAAGATTTGACAATATACAGTTTTTAAATAGTTAGCTTTTGGATACGCACCCAGACAACTCTGTCCCCATGTGGCTTGATTCAAAGACTCAGGTTTTTTCTTTATTACTTTATATGTAGTAGTTATTTTATATAATATATATTTTCAGTCATTATCTTGTGTGCAGTGGCAGTGTGTATATTGTTATTTCATGACCAGGACTTGTTTATAAAGATATGTTCAATAGCCTATCAAGTTTTATTTCTTTCAAATTTCCTGGTTAAAAAAGGTTAAAAAAAATCTCTTTCCAGACAGTAGTTAGTGTCAGAGTTGACACTATGACAACCCTATCACCCTTTTTCGTCAGAAAAAGTTGTATCACAGTAACGGATTACTGCCATGAGAAACTTACAAAAGCCCACATCCTGCAGTGTGACCACATCAGAGTCTTTGACTAATAGTTTTCATGGAAAAATTCCCAGAGTGCAGAGACTAAAATAGAAATGAGACAGTAATTACAAATAGACCCTTGCACTGGACAGGTCAAAGTAATTCAGCTCTAATTAAATAATCCCAACAATGATGGAAAGCCCCTCAGAGACTATTTAGGCACATGGAACACAATTAAATACTGAACTGGATTTTCAAAACATCCTAAAACTGGCTCCTTTATGCCAGTTCACTTGACAAATTTGAAGAATTATTGGGGAAAGTACAGTCTGCCTGTGTTTATTCTGAATTCGGCTTATAGATTGTTGACATTTATAATGGAGTCCTAAGATGTTGTATTTGTTTAAATAATCAAGATAGATGATCAATTGAATTGTTAGATTTATTACAAATTCAAAATATTTTAGGTGATAGCCTCTTTGAGTGTATGAATCCTCAGAAAATCCATATAAAAAGGTGGCTATTAAACTTTAAAATTTTGTAAATAGCCTTTTTGTGCTGTGATCAAACCCAAAAGGACTAAATAAATAAATAAATAAATAAATAAAAAAAAAATCTGCAACAACTAAATGAACATGTTTCTTCACAAAGCATGATTCAAAGATAAGTACACTTCCTCAATTGTACATTTGTGGAAAAAATGTATCTTCTGGCAATTCACAAATCGGACTTCTCTGAGGGCCTTTTTAGTCTTTGCCTTTTAACATGCTAGATAAATTACGCCACTCAAGTAGTCATCAAATGAGCAGTTAAAAGTTTACGATATTCTTTGAAGTATTAAAATAAACTGCATAGCAGTGACATGGGGAAATACCAACCTTCATTTCCTTTAGTGTGACATTTGTTCTGGTCCTCCTTTTAACTTCTTGGCCAGCACAGATACTGATTTCACCAACAGATTATTTTACACACTTGTTTATTTAAATAGACTCCAAGAATGGAATGTACAATTCAGACACAAACCATCAATTAGTAGAAAACTTCAGTTTGGTCAAGCAGCACGCTAAGTGACATCTGTTAGTTTTTGTCACAGATACATGAACACTCAAACAGTCATTCTCTTGGTAATGTTATACAAAGTGAAAAAAAAACCAACAAACAAAAAAAAAAAAACAGTTGATTGTGTGCTACAGAAAAATCAGTGCTTAGGACTACATGTATTTAAGAAAGATTACATAAGTCAGTGCAGAGATATTAAAGTTAAATAATAAGGTCAGCAAAACATTGCTCCCAAAATCCTCAAAGTTTGGACATTTGTTTCAAATGGGACTCCATATAGCCCCTATAACTAAACACAGCATCATGCACCTAGCTTCATAGTGAAGCAATTTTAAGATTTGCTTTTACCTTCCATTCCTCCTACTCATGATCAAAAAAAGGAAAGGTTTTAAGAGGTCAGACTTATTTATCCTTTCAAAAAGCTTAAATGTAACCACAAATCCATCTTTCTTTTTTATCAAAACTGTCCTAGAACAAGGAGGACCTCGTATTTGAGATTACAATGAATTCTGAATGTGATAACAAATGCTTTCTTTCAAGACGAAAAAAAAAAAACACTATATAGAATTTATAACAGGATTAAGTGCCTGTGGAAAACTACTCTCCAGGAGAGTTTACAATGTCTTTTTTGTATTTTAAATGCCAGATAAACCATATCAAATATAAAAGCAAGTATAATCCCAAAATAGATCATTTTTATGTAGACATTGCATATTATAAAGCACTCCTATTGCTGTCAGTCGGAAATATGAAATCAAATGCTGCAGGGTTGAAACAAACCTTCAAAGCAACATGTGACCTGAGTTTTGCTGGTGCAACGCTGAGGGTTAAAACCTCAAAACAAGGACACTTGACAGGAAAACTCCCTCTGGAACAATGGCTGAACTTTGGCATGCTGTCAGAGGGGTCAAATGCAGAAGGCAGTCAGGGTAGTAAAGCTGAAGTCAGTGCGTTCATCTCATAGACTCACAAGACTGGCTCCTCAGGTCTTGAGCCACTTTGTCCACACTCCACCCATGCAGGCACGTTCAAACTACACAGCATTGTTCACTTTACAAAGACACTCTTTAACATGCCTGCTGAAGAAATATATTCTAGGAGTGTCTGGTAAAGAATACAGTCAGGCTCTGACCTTAATACATACAAGAGATGGAGACTTTTTTGGCAGTTTTCGGTCTAACGTGGTACATTATGTAGTGAAAGTATATTGCAGGGTCCTCAGGCAGGCTGCTGAGGATTAATGTTCAAGTGTGGGGGATGACCCAAAAGTCCGATTCGTTGCTTCTGCTTCCTCTGCTCTGTCATCTGCACAGGGAAACAAACAAAACAGTACAAAGGTGATATTTCAAACAGGATCACTTCTGTAAACTCACATTCCGATCTTCCTATAAAGCTTAAAGGTAGTCTGCAGAGCTGTTAAGCCTCTATTCAAGAGTACTGGTAGTTATCCGGAATAGTATCTTTTTCAGGCCATTGCATATTGTATGTACAACC
>JBBBVU010000003.1:26767119-26779991 GCA_037177055.1 Atherinosoma microstoma
AAGGAATAACAGAAATCCCAAGATGCAGAAACTTGGTGATGCTCCAGTGTTTACGTGTGGTGAACGAGCTGGCTGAAGCGGAAGGATATTTGTTTTCTTTCCTGGTCAATCAATGAGGCAGATTTTCTTCTCCTGTTAATTTTTTTCTTCTTGGTCAGTGGCTATTTCAGGGAATATCGTCCCTTGTAACTGCGTGACATTGTCTACATGGTTTGATCTGCTTAAGTAAAGTGCAGTGTGAAAGGAAACCAAACCAAATAAAGGTGAATTTTTTTTAAATGATTTTTTGGGGAATTTCCCACCAAATAGAACCAAGTAGCCCAGACTATCCTGGTCTGAATGCACCCAAAAACACTGCCAGAACCTATGGATGTGTATATGACTAGTCTACATCAGGAGGTCAGAGAGGTGGTGGTGGAATAAGTCAACAGATTTGCCAGGGAAGCCAAGTTTGATACCAGTGCAATATTATGTGTTTTCACTTTTTTCTTTTGAACACAGGAGTCCCAGTCTCTTTACCAGGTTAGGTTTCAAAACCAAAACAAAGAACCGAGCTTGTATGTGTGGTGCTGGTTCTGCTGAGATGTTCTAAACAGTGTGCTTTCATAGATGTAAACTATGCAGGACATAAAAATAAATGAAAACCAATCATAAATGATAAATGAAAGCAATAACATTCATTATCCCAGTAAGGTAATGATATTCTACTGGGAAACCTTAAAATTATCTGGGTGTTTTCAACCTCCCTCCAATGGCAACACTGCTGCCCGATAGCAGCCACACTACTGGATGGAAGCCAAAAGAAAAACAAATCTAGGGTGGTGTGCTACAACACGAGCAATTCTGTCACTTGATACTGGACGTACCTGCTCCTTGAGCTCAGTCAGCTGTCCAGACAGGTTGGCCACCAGTTTCATGGTTGACTCCAGCTTCTCCTGTAAGTTCCTGATTTCATTCTGCTCCCCCTCCGCATCACTGCTCACCAGCGACATGGCACGCATCCGAGGAAACCAGTCCAGGTTGTGCTCCTGTGGTTAACCAAGCACATCAGGGCTATTACAGATATGGGATGAGTTAACATGATCATGAACTATCTCATAAAGTTAAAGAAAAAAGAAATGGGAACATAAAATCAAACTTAGGTAATCAAGTATTCAGGGGAGCAGTTTCACATGTTTACATGTCATGGTAACAGTGGAGAGTGACCTCAGATTGAGCCCACAGTTCACATAAAAATGCTAGAGAAATTATCCACAAGTCCTTATCAAGTTTTTATCTGTTTTAGGGGTTAGACCGTGGCTTATGTACTTTGTCGTTTCACCGACTTCCTCTTTGTCTTGTTGGCTTGTATTGTTAAATGGGTATAACTGGCATGTCTGTTAGTTAAGATTAGAAAAGAGGAACAGAGTAGCTATCTGGTGTGTTTGTACCCATGAGTACAAAATGATCTTTTTTTTTTTTAGGTTAAGGCTCGATTTAATGTTCAGGGTTAGAATCAGGTTATGGATAGGTTTAGGGTCAGGGGAATGTACTACATCAATGGAGAGTCCTCAGGGTCAATACAAGCCAGATGTGTGTGTGTGTGTGTGTGACAGAGACAAACAAGCTGGTACATGTTTACTCGTGTGACTCAGTAGCATTCACTGATGAAAATATTACTTAATCACAGACACCAAAAACATAACAGAAACAGAAATGTTAATAATGCTGCTCTTTCATATAGAAATAGAAATAGTATAAATCAACATCTTGGCTCAACAGAAGAGATAAAATGATGAAAACACCTCTGTGATCTTGTGCAACATACAGATATCTCCCAAAACAGTGCATACTCATTGCAAATTTAACGGATTCATAAGAAATGGGCTTGCATTACGAGATAAAGAGATACAGTAGCTGCGTTTTTCAGGGGTTTTCCATGTTTTGTGTTTACCTTGATCATCTCAGCCACGTAGCTCTCAGGACCTGTGTACTCTGTGGAATCTTTAACTTTTACCAGCACAATGAAGAACAGGTAGTGCCACATATTGTGCTCCTCTTTGAAGTGCTCTTCAAAAGTCACCGTCTTGTTGTCAAACTTGTCACGCTCCAGACCTGTAACAGGGCATCAACATTCCATTTTTACGGTATGAATTTGCACAGACAGGTGATAGAAACAAGTAGATTAAATGCTATCTGACACAATTATGTTTAGTTTTGCGAGTCATGAAATAAGCACTTAAAGTGAAGCATTGGTGTCTTTTTTGTAAAGATAATGCCACAAACAGTTTGTTTAAAAATATATAGCTAATCCTATGAAGTTATCCATTAACATTATACAATGTGCAGAGTAAACTAAGCTTAAATCTTATCAGTGTTTGTGACCACTTTTTGCCTTTAAAACAGCATCAGGCTCTGTTCCGTTGCAGGTCCAAAATGCACGTGGGGTTGTTTGAAATATCTCAAAGTATACTTTTCCCATCTGTTTGTCAATATCCCAGATTGACACAATGCTGAGGAGCTAAACAATCTGATGCAGGATTTCTTGTTTTTCTTTTCTTCCTTTTTCATAACTAAGAAGGTTTGTTGTGTCTGGAATTATCTTGTCACAGGCACTGCAATTAATGGCAATATTGCAGACAAACTGATTAAAAAAAGACAAGATGATGAAACAATATTGGCAACAAATAGACACTATAAAGCAGGGTTGATCCAAAAACAACTAATAAGGCAGCAGGCTGTTGGATGAGCCGTCTGTACTGCAAAGATGTGAAACACCATACCTTATTGTGTATAACAGATTACTGAAACAAGAGACGCAGGTATATTTGGTTTAGATATTTTTTTAAAAAGGCCATTTTTTAACATGAAATGCAAAATCAATACCAAATATGTGATATGATGAAAAATCTGAGCATTGCTCTCAACATCTAACAAGTGTAATTAAAGTTTAAAAGAACACTTCATCATTTAAAGGAGCCCATGAGATCCTCATTTAAAATGCATGATGTTACTTTGGGGGTCTTGAATATTTTTTTTACATGCTTTAATGGTCAAAAAGCACAATATTTTTCCCATACTCTAAATTGTTGCAGCTAGGCCCTGTGTGTAAATCTCTTAATCTTAACCTCTCATTTAGGAACTTCATCCAAAAAAAGCCCTGCTCTGATTGGTTAGCTGACTGGTCATACATTTTGTAGAACAAGATAACTATTTTTTGATGTGTAGAAAAGACCTTTTTCATAGATTGGTTGCGCCTTTTCAGCATGAAACGATGTCCTCATAAAACTTTGATAATACACACATGCCACACAGAGAAAGCTCTGCGCTGCATCAGTGTGTGCTAACAAACAGCAAGCATGCTTCAGCTGAATGACAAAAGCAAAGTTGGTCAGAGCAGTATGTTCCAAAAATGCTGGCTTTCCCTTTGACCATTTTTCCTCTGTTCCCATCTCCCTTGCCGGTTTAATGGCTCAGCAGCAGTGGATCAACTTCGATCTGCTGATGACACCTATATGCAACAAAGGTACATCAGTCCTGGCTTTAAAGTGATGTATGAAAAGGGCTAAAATAACCAGTGCGCAGGATGTGTTACATGTGAAGAGAGGAAGTGCCTTGATTACAAGCAAGCATTATCAAGCAATTTAGCAGCTCTCCTTCCTATGGTGTAAATTTGAGTTATTTGCAGATATTATATGTAACACAACACGCTGGATAAAAGGCAAAAATATCCAAATATCATTTTTAAAAGACGCTTTAAAAGATGATTTAATAAGGATGTTTCTTTTTAGTTCTTTTTCCTTTTGCGTCACAATTTACAGTATATCATCCTGCAAAGTAGACAATCTAATTCACACATTTGGCTGATGTTGTTCTGCAAAATCTCTCACTTTGTCATGTGTATTACTCTGAATTCTTTGCGTCTATATGGAAAAGAATTCTGCTGTTTTCAACTTTTGCCATTGAGAACAATTACGCATTTTGTCCGCAATATGTCATCTCCTAAACAAAGGGAGTGTTTCACGCACAAAAGTGGCCTAACATAAACAAGACGAGGCTGTCTGAAAGAAAAAAATGAAGTCAGAATTCAACCAACAAAACTTCTCTCATTAATAACATGTGGTACAATAATGTAATTTGTGTGTAATGTAATGACACAAGGAACAACAAACTATTTGAAAACAACTACTGTTTCTTCGTAACCTTCTTGACGCGAAAATGGAAGTGAGCACAAAACACAATTTCAGCTGCAGGAAGTTTGTGACGTAAATCAATCACTGGCCCCCATGAGATACTACAGACTCTAAACTGATACTAGAGACACTAAAAGAGCAATCAATGCCTTATAAAACCAAGATAGACGACGTCAGGCCACTCAATTCTTGTGGAGATCGGATCCTAATCTCTGCATCTCCGGTTCTCTTGCGGTCCCTCTGGAAACCATAGAGACAGCAGCTCCCCCTGTGTCCTGGCCTTATTCAACATGAGTGAATCAGAGCTGGTGGCTGGCTGCTTGACATAATACCGTTCTGGTTCCATATGCTTACCACTTGTCCTCGCTGGCTGACCCGACATACGCATGCTCACACACATGCTCGCGTACAGCATGTAATGCTGGGCTCACGTTTATCACAATGTGGATACACACTCTGTACAGCATCTACTTATTTAGATGAATACAGATGTTTTGTACATATAAGGACATGTAAATGATGCTACACAAAGGGGGAATCGGTAGAGTTGCACAAAAACATATGGTAAGGAAATTAGGTGTGTGCATGTGAGTGGGAGAAAATGTGTGTGAGACAGACATGAATTATGGAGGCGAGCAGAGCAATGGCAGGAAGCCCGCATGACTCAGCCTTCTGTGGAACGGCAGCAAAGTGAAAAAGGGGGAGGAAGAGACGAGGGGAACTGCAACAAACTACATTCACCTTTATAGACGCACTTACCAGAAACCACAAATACACTAGAAAATCTAATCTTCTGGGAGGGGAATTTGGGAATTGAATGAGTGACTTTCAATAGATGGGGAAAGAGCTCTAATGGCGGACAGTATTTCAAATACAAAACCCTTCAAACAAGAGAAGAATGCCTTCCCGGGCATAAATGGTACCCTTATGATTGTTATGCCACTTCCACATTTCTCTTGATTCAATAGTTTATACATATTCATATATTCTTTATATATTTTTATTCTCTGGGTTTTTCCCTTTTCTACAATATAAAACCCAAATTCCCCATTAAGTCCACATCTGCAGAGAAGGGTTTTATTCTCTGCAACAGAAGACACTGCCCCTGAACTTCCAGAAGCATACTTGACTTCATTGCAATGAAACAAATTTACATATTGCATGTTTAGCTGCTTGCTTGACCCAAAGAGTGAGCAGCTGCCACTATGTTCTCCGGTCAGAGGAGAGTAGACTTTCCAGAAGGGGTTAAGAATTGGTTGAAAACCCATAATCCTTTACCCTAAGAGGGGTGAGGGCAATGCAGACAGGCCTGCATACAGTCACAAGGGAACAAAGGGAATATGTGTTGGTCAAATGATAACATGTTGAAAGTTAGCTTGAACTGGAGAACTGGACAGGAAGTGACCACAAAGGACTGGTTCAATGAGTAAAAAGTAAAAACAATAAAGAGCAAAAAAGCAATGAGGAGAATAGAAAAGAAACTTAGATTTACTCCACCATGAAGCAGCCTTTAATCGAACATTACTTCTGACATTTCTGTGGAAGGCCCCAGCACAAGCACGGTTAACCTACACCTCAGTGTGTAGAGAAAAAGCAAATGTCTATTTGCAACATTATATTTAACACCTATGCTGAGTGGACCCAGAACCATGCCGGAACCCTTAAAGAGACAGGAACCAAAACAAGACGTTCTACAGCAGTGCATAGTATGAAAATATAATGCAATTTTCAAGGATTAAAGGAAGTAAATGTATTTTTACATGACTTTAAATAAGCATTATAGGGACTCTAATGGTTGAGCTGAGCAGTCTTACCACAAATGAAGCAAGTAGTCTTGAGAACTTCTTCTTTCTTCTGTTTTTCACTTCTCAGGTCAGCAAAGGTGTCGATGATTACACCAAAGATTAGGTTGAGGACAATGATGATGACTATGAAGAAGAACAGCAGGTCGTAAATCACTCTGGCTGCAAACAGTGGCTCCTGGGTAGGATACAGAAACACAGGGTTGTACAATATGTACATCTTAAAAATGGACATATCAGTAATCATTTATTCTATTTAGACAGAACAGTAATAATAAGAGTAAATTTAATGACTAGGGAACGATGAAAAAGATTGTCCTATTTAGATATATAACCCAAAATGCAGGGCTTCACATGTTAGGGATGATGTTATGAGTTTGAAATGAGGTTAACCTTAGCCCTCAAGGATGTAAATGGAAACAAGGCCACAGGTGTAAGCTGCCAGATGCTAAAGTAATAGAGACGACAGAAAGCTGGTCAACATGATGCAGCTTGTCTTGATACGTCGGTCTGATTCATTTTCCCTTTTCATATTTCTACTCAACATTAGCCAAAGTAATGAGCTCAGCCCGATCTGCCCGGTCAGTAGCTCTCTCTTGGGTAGAACAAGCTTGTCTTTAAGCAACAAAGTGAGCCACAGCGACATCTATGCCATTATTACTCTGCTGGATTTTTTAGAAACCTTAGCAGGCAGCAATACATTGTGAATATGTGAGGGAGACATTGACATCCTCTTTTTTGACATCACTTGTGGTTTAGCCTGAATTCAGTAGAAGTCTATTTTAAGGCTTAATTCTCACACAAGGCGGAGGCTTTGCAGCTGGAAGGAAACATTGCAAAACCTCCATGCTTTTGAAATAAAAACAAGTTCAGTGCACTATGAGCTCATGGCCAACTCACATGACTTGCACTGCAGCAGCAAGTGCTCAACCCATTCACACGCATACTAAGGGGCCTAATCACACACGTACCTCCTTAGAAGGTTTACGAAGAACGTCCCCCACACCACCTCCGTTCCTCAACCCGTGACTCAGCACAGTAACAATGCACATGAGTAAAGAATCACAAGTCCGTTCCATGTCGTCCTCCTCACCGTCACTCCCTAAATCTGAAGAAGCGGAAAGAATAACTAGTACAACACTCAAACTTAATAATGAATTGAATGACACTGTAAAAACATAATAATTACAGTATAGTTATATCATGCACACAGTTATATCTTACTGAACTAGTATTATCAGGATATCAGGAACTCAAGGAGAAATATGTCTTTCATTACATAACATCAAGGCCAGAAGACTGTTATTCAAAGCTTTAATTCATTCCAAAGGATCCTAATAAATATCTATTATGCATGTAAAACTCCTGACCTGACATGTAATTACAAAATCTCTTCTAAAAACAATACAAATAAATCAAAAGAGAGGTATAAAGCAATATGTGGAATAACTTCATATTCTCTTATCCCAAACTGGTTAGGATTTAATATTTGCTTTGCGTTCCATAACTTCAACTTACATGTTATAATATGGTTTTACTTTATACACAAATTCTAACTTAACACCGGTTGCTGCAATTCTTGTCTGTAGTCTGTTATATCAAGAATCATCTGTTGGAAAAATTACTGCAGTTATTAATACACTTTGGCTGACAACCACTTATTTAATCCTAATGATCGTGTTAGTCTGTCTCACAAGGGTCAAAGTATGGGGTATGTATCAAGCAAACAAAGCAACTAAGGAGATAACAGAAACTTCAAAATTGGGTTGAATGTTTGGTGAGATCGAGTTGAAGCTAATCAACAGTAAAACTCACGTCCATATTTTAACAGTAAAACAAAAGCATTCCCCCCCCCTCCCCCCCCCCCCCACACCCGGAGAAAGATTTCATGCTGGAATGATAGAAGCAGATAAGGTGATGTGATGAGACCAGATTTATCTTGTTCAAGAGTGATACGCATATCAGGGTCATAAACACTTAGGTGTAATGATCTGGAGTTTCTTCAGTTACTTAGTCTTTTTTTGGCACTTGTTGCTTTTCATCATTACATAGTTTTTTTCTCTGATGTCACTGACATATTCCAAAAAACAATGCCAAGATTCAGTTGGGAAAAAGTGGTCCAGGGGGCATGAAACCATTTTTACCAAACAGATTACATGAAATGTATTTATCTTGTTCTTCTGGTATTTATATTCAACAAATGTCTTATAATAAACAATAAAAGTTGAGTAATGCCTTTGTTTTGATGAGTTTTAGTTAATTATAAGTAACTACTAATTGTGTTTCAGAGTGGTATGTAGTCGTTTAATCATAAATGAAAAGGTTTTTTTTCTCCAAACATCCTTGACCCGCTTGCATAACACAATATCTGTTGTGTTTACATGTTTTCTTTCACAGTGTGACCACTGTTCGTCGAAGCAGAAATGTTTTTGTTTAGCTGGAATGTGAGAAGCTAGACGGGCAAAACTTAATTAGAAAGTTTATAGGCCGTTTTAAAACAGTTAGAAGCAGGCCTCGGATCATCTTAACACCTCTGGCACAATGAAATGAGAGAGAGCTCATATTGTGTTTGTTTACCCCGACAAAACGACTTGGCTCAAGGCTGAGTCATTTAAACGGACTATCTTTTCAGTGGACAAACAGAATAATGCAGAAGTAGGTCTGATATTTTGTGATTTTCACTCTAAACTAACATTTTTTGTTGCATAGAACTGTTTTAGACATTTTAATCCTAAAGGCACCAAACAGTCTGACTGGTGGGGAAGTTCCCTGGAATGTCACCTTTTTTTTCGGAACATAACCATAAATTGATGTCACATGCGGGGTCGATGAGGTCGCATGTGAGTAACTTGGGTCGAATGGTTGTCATGTGATGCTTAACTGAGTCACATACTTCACAAGTATGAACTGAGGGGGAAATGTAGAACACAAAAAATTTGCAATACTGCTTTCATTAACTGCGGTGTGAGAAGTTCGTCTTCCAAACGAGTATTGCAACTTCTTTGTTGGCTTCCACATGATGCAATTTCCTTTTAATAGTTATTTCCCTTTTCTGTATAAAATTATTCAACACCACAGTCAGAAAATAAGGAACATAACCAAACCTCAACCTTGATCTTTATGTTTGCATACTTGTATATTTACATCCACTCAGCTCATATTAATGAATATTTAATAGATTTAAATCAGATTTAATTTAGGATAAGAAATTCTTATAATAGTATCTAACATCTAAAACCATTCACAGAACAATGGAATACCTCTATGCTCTTTTGTTTTTTATAGTTACCTTCCTGCAGTGCATTTGTGCTGCAATTCTCGTCAACCCCTCCGTGACAAATTCCTGAAGACAGAAACTCCCCAGCCAAACTGGTTCCACTTTCTAGAAAGTAAGGAAAGGATCATACAAATGTTTTCTGGTCATTTTGAAAAGCAGAACTTGTTACGTTAAAGACAAATCTGGAAAACCAGGAAATTGATTGCAGTCAGTACTCACTCTGGGTTGTGTTGGGGATACGGTCCACCTCCAAGATGAAGTCGTCCTTGAAAAAGATGTAGCCAACGATGGAGAACAGGTAGACCAAAATGAGAGCGAGCACAGCCGTCAGGAGGATGGAGCGTCCATTACGAGTCACGCTCTTGATTACATTCAGCAAGGTCTCTTCTCGATATACCAGGTCAAACAGCTACAGGGACGGAACACATGTTACGAAAAAGGGCTTGCTGGTTGAGATTTCTTCACAGTCTTCAGCTTTTTTTGTTTGTCTGTTTTTGCACAAATTGTAATTAATAACATGCTGTACCACATCTGTATATGCTCAGACACATGAATGAAAAACAACTCCAAAATACCAGCATATTCAGTCTGACAAGGAGACCTAAGGCATCAACACAAAGCGTTTGCTTTAACATCACACCATCAACAACAGAAGCAACCTCAGGCTTCTCAGGAGGATATGACCTTGACTGCACCATGATGGAAAGCTTAGATTACATTCAAAGAGGAGATTTTAACGCATGTTTCTACTCAAAACCTCCTTTTTTCTGTGTAGGCATAGATAGCGGCAATGCTAAATTTCTAGCATGTGCATTCACAACATAGTCTGTGTGTTTGTCTCACCAACAGACTGTAGAAAAAGACGTGACCAAACACTCCCAGACAGCAGATAATGAGGTAGAAGAGGTGATAGAGGAACTCAAAGTCCATCACCATGGCTTTATAGCCTCGTGTGAAGGTTCCTCGGTTTCCAACAAAACTTATCAGGAAGATGATTTTATTACAAACCTGAAAGATAAAGGACAAAACTCATTAATAATTAGAATGCAGGATCATAAATCTTTAAATGTAGCTAAGGTAGAAAAACAAAAATCAACAACGCCATTTGCTGTGGACTCCTCTAAGGCTGACGGAGGCCGCGTTGACAGCAGTAAATCAGGGTTAAAACTAAATGAGGACACAGTTAAACAGGAATGCATAACCTGAGAGTTCATTTCTTTCAAATATGAAACCTGGTTTATTGAATTAGAGTAGCAAGGGATCAAGAAAAATCTGGTTGAGACAGCAAGAGCAGAAGTCTTCAGATGTGTTCTCGGTCATATATAGTATATATCTGACAAGATTTGTTCCTGTGTTCATGTGGCTGACGCACGTTTCAGACACAGGGAAATTATCACTGTGACGGCAATGGGGAACGGATGAAAGGAAAGGCCATCGGTGTACTACTTTTATCACAGACAGTGTAAATGTAGTCTGACCAAAACTGAAACTCACATTTAAATAAAAGTTAATTTAGCCTATGTGGCCTATTTAAATAATACCTGACAAATGTGAAAAACAGAATCTGGTTCAAAAATGTGAAGGGGAAATCTGACCAGAGTGTAAACTAGATTTTAGTTTAACCAGGTTACAGCAGCCCATGGTAACATGTTCTCGGATTTCTTGCCTTAACCTAATTTCTCTCAATGCCCTGCTTTTGCCTGTACATGTAAACAAAGCAAGTGTGGGGAGACGTGGTCATGTTCGTACTTGGTGTGTTTGTGTGTACATGTGTTTGCTGAAAAGGACCTCTACAAAAAACTGTGGGGCGGTGTCTCTCTTTCTTAGGTCCAGTGACGCATTTCACACCATGTAGTTCAGCCAGGCCCTGCCAGGGAGAGTCGCATCGACCGGGGGCAACACCACGGGCAGGTGGTGCACCCATATGCCAAGTGGGCATGAGTGTGAAAGTTAAAAGGAGAAGTGGAACTGGTAGGGTGAGGGTTTCTCACTACTTAAAAGTGCATACTAAAGACAATAAACCCACACAAGGACATTATTTTCTCACATATTAAGAGGAAATATAAAATGGCTCACCCAAACAGAAAAATAATTTCCCCTAGTAAGATTCTTGCCATGTAAGTAACTTTCCCTTAATTTGCTGAAGTTGTGAGAATTTCTTTGAAAGGACGAATAAGTATGGGAACAAACCGATTAGGCTCAACACAGATTTCAGTTACAGAAATCTGTGAAAACCCACTACTGGTCATTTTTAGTTTACCCCAAAACTTTGATCACTCACATTGAAAGCACCGAGAAGGAAGAGTGTAGGCTCCAGGCCCACAGAGAAGATGAGACGGAGAATAGTGACAATGACCAGGGCAGCAATGCCCAGTGGCTGGGGCATGAGGACAACCATGACCAGTGTAGCAAAGACTCCCATCCACAGCAGAGCAGAAAGATGGGGATCCAGCACTCCTACAGAAAAGAAAATGCACATACAAAACAAAGAAACTAAATATGTAAAACACAGGATAGGGATACCTGACAAAACTACCATTCTGACACTGTATGTCAAGAATTTGAAAAATTCTGCATTGTGAAATGAACCAATATGGAGGATGAAAAATGTACTGAGAGGATGTCAAGTGTAGTTTGTGTCTCGTTCAGATTTTTAACAGACTCCCTTTAATATCTCCTCATTATGTAGACTTTGAACTCAAAGAAAGCCAGTTGCATAACACCCAAAAATGTATGACACAGTTTTAGTGCGAGCAGGCGTGTATGTGCGCGCACTAAGCTTTAGTGAGAGCCAACCTGATACCCCTCTTGATCCTGAGGTAAATCCAGGATTAGTGTCCTAGTCAAGCGTTTCATGTGGCCATGGGTCAATCAAACTAAAACCTTCAGCCAGGTTAGACCTGCCTAAAAGCAAGGCCACTGTAGGTGATCTCTATGTATGTACTCTATCAACACTGGTCATAGATCAGCCATAAAATGGGAGAGAACAAGGAAAACAAGGCAGAACTGCAAAGTTTTAAAATAAGAAACACACATAGTCATGCGGACAAAACAGAGTGGGAGGGCTGCCATTCAGGGAGTCCTCCTTTCCTTGCCCACTTGACTCTCTCCGTCTCCTTCCCCGTCTCTTGTTCTCTTTATTTTTATTTTTTTCAATCCCTGTGGAGATCACATGACAGGTGCCACTTACATAACAGCCTCTAAAAATACCTCAGCTGAAAGATTCATGAGGAATGAGCAGGGAGCAACACGCAGCTCCTGTTAGGTTGGAGACTGAAAGAGAGGCGCTTACTTACACACACAAACTCTTCATCTACACCAGGATTCAGTTTAATGTGAAGGTGGATAATATGTCTACAAACATCTAAAAAAAAAAAAAATCAGCAGTTGAGAGAGCTGCAAACACTAACAGCATGAGTGTGAGCACGTTCTTTATGCCAACTGAAGTTATTCATCAAAAGGCAGTCAGTTATGAATGCAGGCAGAACACACTAACCTAGATCTCCTGCTCTTATAACCTTCATTCTAAAGCCCCAAGCAATATGTGTGTGTTTGTGTGTGCGAGACAGAGAAAAAGGCAGAGGTCAAAAGTCATAAAAGTGCCTGTTTAAGCAGGTCAAA
>JBBBVU010000003.1:26785287-26820333 GCA_037177055.1 Atherinosoma microstoma
GTGCTTTGTAAACTAGCAGCAGGATTTTGAAGTCAATTCTTTGACAAACAGGAAGCCAGTGTAAAGATCTGAGGACTTAGTGATATGATCAACTTTCCTGGTCTTAGTGAGGACTCGAGCAGCAGAGAAATGCACTATGTTTCTTGGCATTTAAGCACAACAGCTGGCTCAGATGGATGAACAGGTTCATACTTTAAGTCTGTTACTGATATTCCAGGAAACTACAGCAGGTTTTTACCATATTTTGACACAAAAACAAAGATACAACTTTCAACCAGCAAAACCTACCTTGAGCTCCAACACTAGATCCATCCGTTTCTTCCCAAGTGGGTTGATGTCATTAAGGATTAGGGCGATGATGATATCAATACCATTGGACTCATGAGTGGCAATACAATTCTGGAAGAAATAAGGATTGGAAAATTTATATATATATAAAAAAAGACAGAGTTTTAAAACTCCCTTTCGTGTCATGTCTTATGTACCTGGTTTTCATGGCAGGGGCCTTGGCAGTACTCTGTTAGACTTTCCAGAGTTTGGTTTATTAGGGCAACATTCTTCTCATTAATGTACAGTCCTAGCAGACCGAGACCTCCCGTGGTGCTGCCACAGATACAATCCAAGAACTGCAGGGTCTCACACACAAGGTTGTAGTTGTTTTTTTTGTTTTGACAACGAAGGAAGTTCTGGGAAGACAAACAAAAAAAAGTTGAAAAGGGGATGAAAGGGGGTATGATATCGCTGAGTGAGCTGTCATTATTTACCACGATTCAAAAACAAAATGATAACAGTTCATCTACTGTAAAATTGAAAATGGTTTTCATGTTATTGAGTTGTAAATATTTAGCTTTAAACTACAATCTGCCAGTCTTTTAACTACCAGGCGCACAAATAAGTTGCAAGGTACAATCACTTCTGTAAAACATGAATGACGATAACTCACCATCAAACCTCTATACGGTACATAGAAATAAAAAAGAAAGATTAATAGATAGATTTTTATGGATGTAAAAATGGCTCATTTAACAAAACTATTAACTATTATGAAGATATGTTAATTCTACATTTAATTGCATCAGCAGAATTAGTTTGTCACTAACATAATTATGTTTCCAGTTATGTTTGCTTATCACTTCTTGAGTTTGCTTAAAGCCTTCATTTTAGGTTAATAAATCACCTCTATTGACCAAAGAAAATGAAGCACTCAAGCTAAGTGAAATCCATTCTCTAAAAACAAACATTTGATGATGAGTCTGTCCCACCTGTAGGTCACGGTTGTGATTCTCACAAAGAAGCTGGAGAAATCGAAGAATAGGCTGCATGATAACGATCACAAAGCTCATCTCCCCGTCATCCTGGTTCTTGTCGCCAGCGCTGGCCTGGCCATCTGCTGAGGGGAAATGGTCTTCTGGGTCAGCCTCACGCCGGTAAGAGTTGAAGGCCTTTTTGGTAGCTGATGAGGCCTCTAGTAGTTGTTCTTTCACATCCTCTGTCATAACCACCGGTGAGTCTCGTGCTGCAACAACAGAGGTACAAAATAGGGATACAGTCATAACTTACATAGTCAGCGATTCATAAATCCTCTTTTTAATCTGAATTTGGAGACAAATTTGATACTTGTAACTTGCAAACTAACAACCTGACATCAATCCATGCATTTGATCAAAACAGGTGACCTCTGACCTTTTTTACGAACAGGGACATCTTTCTCCTGGCTGTCATCGTCTCTCTTTCTGTTTCCCAGGTCACTTGTATTCACTGTCACAGTGGCTTTGATCTCAAGCTGGGCGGACTTCATACGGTCATGAAAGACCCGGAAGAACTTTTCTGAGTTCTTGTCATCAGTCAGACGGCAAAAGAATGAACGCTGAACACATGGGAAAAGAAAGGCAAGCCTGTTATTGAATGTATTATCTGGAAAACGCAAAACAATTAACTTTTATTGTCACTGTAAACTCTTAACACAGGTGGTGCAATGTGCAATGCTAATATGACATTTACGAAAAATATAGCTCATCAGTCAACCCATCTGCAGCAAAGTCATAAATCAAAGCGATCAAATATGAAGAAATAGGATCAAACTGAGGAATGATGTGAACAAAGAATCGTGTTGTCAGACAAGAGTTTCTTCTAAACATATAAGAAAAAAGTACTGACATGAGTTGGACTTAACAGTTCTTTGACTAATTTTCTCCTAAAATCATGCTTTCATGACGCATTTTAAAGCAGGCAAAACCCAGCCCTACTCCTAACACCTTAAGGTTATAAAAAGGCTTACAACAATGCATTAGCCTTAGCGATGAGTCAACCGTACCCGTTAGCTGTGTAGCCATCACCCATGCTTAACTTAACTGTTCTACCTTCAGCACAGAAATGCGTCTTGCCCGGATGCCAGAATTAGCTAAACTTAGGATACAATCTTAACTTGAAGAGAAACTTTGAGAACAATTGGATTCATTTTCTGAGGAGAAAATTTCATATGTGACACTGCAGGGTTCTCCACTAGGGTCCACACCACAGCAAAAATCAGCCACGCTGTTGGGAGAGGATGCTCAAACTATGAACGTAAAAGTTACAGAATTTAAAAATACTAATAACTAAATAGCTGAGAGGTGAGCAAAATATTTGTTACTGACTGTTTGGGTTATTGATATCTGAACTAAGAAGTTTGCTTTGGTTAAAACGATCTCTGCTGTTTACCCTGGCAGTATGCTTCAGGCGAGCTGGTCTGAGATCTGTTGGTCAGTGTCCTCTGAGAACATACCTCCAACAGGTCAGAGCAGAGATCACTGCTCATTTTATATAGTATATATAATTTTAAATACTTTAACACATAATTTATTTCAATTATTCAGTTTGGCTGAGTGGTAAAGACATTGATCACTTTTTTTCTGCTCTACTCAGACATTAAATATGCTACTGTGGAATTTCTGGGAATTTGCAATAGGACATATTTGAATTATTTCTGCTGCATTTTTGAAAAAAAAACAACTCAAAATGAAATAAAAGATAAATCAGGAATTAAAATGACAGTTTTAGTGTTGACATGAGTACATTTTAGTCAGTACAAACAGTCTAACCTTGAAGACTGTTTGTCCAGCCTTCAAAAGCTGTCATTTCATGAGAAAACTGGCCTTCACAAAACATTATATAACTGCTCTGAAGGAAGAATGGATTTACAGATATGGGGGTTTAAACATTGCAGTTTAAGCAGCAAAATGGGGTCAGGCGGAATTAGAGCACTTTCGAGCCTGCCAGGCGCAATGTATACACCGTGTCCCCAACCCACAGGGCTGTTGTTTTGATTATGTAAAAACTGTTCCTGTTGCAGCCTATGGAAAGGCTCTCACCAGCCAAAGAAGCCTTGTCACACTAACGGTGAAAAATTTTACACGAGAGGGCGAAGCCTGGCCTACTTACACAGATAGAGGAGAGAAGATGGATGTAAAAGAGACAAAAAGGAGGAAATGGAGGAGGAAGAAAGATAACATAAAACAAATGACAGAGGGAGAGAGGGAAGGAGAGAGGGAAGAAGAGCGCAAGAGACGGGGAGGGAGAAAATGTTATCAGGCAGTATCTAGGCCACTTCTCAAAGTTTGTTACATAACCATCTGTCTTTCCAGGTTAGATGTAAAACTGGGCTACTAGAGAAGACAAATAGATGATAATCACAAGGATGTTAAGCAAACGAACAAAACAAGTCATGTTTGTCCTGCTCCCTGCTCTTTGTCTGAATGTTTTTCCACGAACAAGTTTACATGCAGTGTTAGGGTTAAAGGGTTGAAATGTGATTTTAAGGACACTGTTGAGTCTACTCATTCAAAATGACAAACATTAACAAGGAAATCAAGCGGGCAAACAAGAGAGATCATGTAGCCTATATTTTACGCAATACAGAGCAGAGCTAGGTGCCTCGGAGGAAACAATGACATAACTGTGTGCTTGTTCTCCAAAGCAGATTCCAGAGCCTTGTGCCCCACCCCGTCCCTCCACCACTGAGTAGCAGGCCTCCTGCACGTATGCACTTTGCCAAAAACTCAGGGACAAGGAGATAGCAGTATGAAGAGGGGGGAACTGCCAAGCGAGGCCATCACGTAATAAACGACTTGATGATAGAGTGAAGAGCAAAGCGATGGGCTTAGCTGCACAAATGGCAACCCACTCATAGCACCCCTGACGAAGGAAAGGTGAGGGGGGGGGGGGCAGATGTGGAGATGCCTGTATGTCTTTGCTCATATAACTCAGTCCTCCATCAGCTGAAGCATGGGCCTGTAGGAAGGGGGGTGAGGGGTGGGTGAGGAGCAGTGAGGAGGCATGGTGCAAAGAGCGAGGCATGCGGATCAGGGCCAGGGTAACACGGCATCAATCAGACTAGAGAAAACCCAGAGAAGAGCACTCCCTCACCCCTTTATCATTACATAACTGGCACGGACACACAAATACTTGTACAGTATGAGCGCACACAGGCTGGAGAGTGCATACGCTAACACGCCCACTGACTTTTACACTCACCAAAAATGGGTCAGCCGTCTCTGGCTTCAGCACACGCCAGTTTTGAAAAGACACACCCACAAATCACACATGCTCTGCAATACAGTATTCTATCCCAAAGTCTGAGACTGCCAACTTTATTCTTACTTAATCAGTCTCATTTTCCACAGCAGCAGTGATCATCTCTAGGATATCCCAGGTTAGAGATACTGGAGTCAGCCTGAATTACCGAATACAGCACCAGCACCATGCCACCAGGGGTATTTCATCTTTATTAGAGGTATTATATTTCATTGTGTTTTGTTTTTTTATTCACAGTGGCTGAGAGTGAATTGCATTACAACAGTAAGAGAAATCATTATGTTGTGGGGGAAATCGCAGCATTATGCTGATGGAGTAACTACAATTTAAAACCAGTTTCTAAAGAACTAAACTTCAGTGGATTGAGTGCGTCACCGAAACAGAGACAAAACCTGCACAGACATAGGACACCACAGTAAAGAAAAACAACGAAACAACAAAACTTTCATTTTATCATTTCTCTGAAAATGTATGTGACAATAAACCAGAAGTGAAAACTTTCATGTCTAACCACAATGCTGCCTCGGTAATGTTTCGATATTTGCCCTTGCACCCTCATTTTCCAAATCTGTGCCACTGTATCAAGACACCATCTGCGTTTTGTTAGTGCTCAAAAAGCAAGGACAAGAGCAGAGAGATGACGATCAGGATGAAGTAACACTTGCTTATCAAGGCAAAGAGAGAATGGAATGATAGTAACAGAGGAGGACTGAGGATAGGGACGATCACTTCAGGGCCCCCTGTAGAGTTGGGTAAACATAGAGCCTGTCTGTTTCTATGGAGACAAACTCTAGTGGAATGAGAGAGAGGAGCTGGGCGAGGTGGGGGCGGACAACCCTGAAAAACAAGGTCATAGCGCTTTCCCTTCTCTCCTTCCGTTCTGCCACTTGGCATCAACAAAGGGATGTTATGTAACAGCTATTTATACTTGCGCTCCCTTTTCCTCTCACCCTCCCTCTCGCGTCAAGGCAGCGCCACATGTAAACCGAGTGGAGCTGCTGCTCAGCTCTGCTATCCCCCGAAACATTTTCCTCTTCTTTTTTAGTCTCTTCCCTGTTTCCACAAATCAGCCACGTCTGTCAGAATTCTTTTCAGCTGGCGCTTTGAAGGGAAACGGAGCAGCGTGCCATGCGGTTAGACAGCAGATGGCTGACAAGTGAAATGTCACAAGTCGCCATGTCACAACACAACTTACAGCTGTGCGAGCTCTGCCATGGCTGTCGCAGAAACACTGACTTGAGACACAGAAAAAAAAAGAGGAGAGGAGAGAAAAGGAACGAGCAAAAGTAGGAAAGTTAAATGCACTACATCATACAATCCTGTTTTTACCAAAGTTTCAAAGTGTTACTAAAGTGAATGAAATGATTTTTTAAATGAGACCTTGTATTTCATTAAAAAAAACATGGAAAAACAATATATGAAATTCTGAAAACTGAAAAATTTGATTACTTATTGGGAAATATTGGGAAAAGTTGGGACTGTTCCATGTTTACCATCATGTAGGACCACCTCTTCCTGCAACAACACTATAAGCATTTTGTACCTGAGGATGAAATGTTGTAGCTGTGAGAAGAAAATGTTTCTCACTCTAGCTTCATACTGGATTTCAACTGCTAAACGGTTGGTGCCTCCTTTGTCATATTTCCCATAACATAATGCTCCACCAGTTTTGAGTGGTTTATATGTCTGGGCTTGCAGGCAGGACAGTTTAGCATGGAGATATGCTCCTGTAATATGAGCAAAACGTGGTATGTGTTTCCTCTACAGATTCGTGCTTGTGTTAATGCAGTGCTGTCTGGGTGCCTAAAAATCACCTGCATCCAATGTTTGTTTTCAGCCTTTTTACTCCTGAACAGAGATTTCCTTATAATCTCTAAAGTTTTTCGATAATATTCTGTATTTTAGATAATCAAAATTGTGACAGACAGCAATTTGATAGAAAAGTTATTTCAAATTGCTGAAGTATTTGCCCCACACAGTCTTTCAGAATAGTGAACCGCTCCCCATCTTTAATTCTTTAAGACTCACTGGGATTCTCCTTTAATACCCAGTTATGTCACTGACCTATTGTCAATTAACCTAATTCACTGCAAGATGCTCAATCCGATTTTTTTTTTTAGCATTACACAACTTTGCCACTACTTCATTGTCCCCATCCTAACATTGTTAGCAAGCCGATAAAAATCTGTATATATTTCTTTTAAATATCAGTCTATATGATTAGCAAATCCTGGCGCACCAACTTTTCTATCAGGTTTTATTACTATTACATGCCGAGTACTGATATATTAGCTATGAATGAAAGCAAGAATAGTGTGTGTGCGCATAAGAAACTAAATAAGAATGCAGTTGAGTTCATTTGTGGGGTTTATTTTTGTGCACTATGTAGGCCAAGAGTAAATAGTTAACTGTGTTACGTGAGAGGAAGATACCCGACACCCAACAGGTGCTAAGCTCGGCACATCAAACGAAGACTGAAGAAAAACCAATTTGGTGACTCCCAGTGGAGACGCCTGGCTTTTATCAAACGCTTCACTTCCACTCATACTGCTGACAATTTTTAGGACATTTTCCTTTAACATTTATTTTCACCGTGTGGTACTTTTCTAGCTCTGCAGGACAGCTTTCCCTGCAGATCAATTTCCTTTTCCAGAACAAATAAAAGAATGCAAGGTTGAGAAGAGCTCCAGTTTCTCCCTCAATCCCCTCTGTGTTTCCTCGAACCTCCACCCTCTCTCCCCACTGCCCTAGTTCCGGAGGCCCAGCATGACCCAGTTTGGGCCGGCAAGAGAACGCGAGGGAGCGCGGCTGGAATGTTTTGAAGGCTGAGACATTCCTCATTGTTCATTCACACAAGCCTTATGTAACACAGACTGATCACGTGACGTGGCTCTGCAGCAGCCGTGGGAAGCCAAAGCATTATCTCCGCCTCAGTGGCTTCCTCGCTCTAATCTGATTATGCAAGCCCCTTGCTTACACAACAACACGCAGACGGACACACAAAATGAAAAGATGGAGAGATCAACTGAGTGGGCATCAGACAAAGAGACACGACAAAGACCTGCAGATGCAAATAGAGTTGATAATGGCTAAGGTTAAGCAAAACAGGGGAAAAGAAAAACATACGTTTACGTAGCTTTACAGATTTATGAGTTCTGAGTGAAAAAAAGAGAATATTTTTACAAAAACACTGATCATCAAATCACTGATGTCAATCGGAGCTGGCCTGGTCTTTCAGCCATGATAATATAGCGAGATATATGAATGGGAGAAGGGCTGTCTTAGTGGTGTATATGTGCAGCCATTATGGCACACTGACCCAAATACTACACATTGCCTTTTGATGAAAACTTCCACCCATGACACAGCTTGATCCTTTCACTGAACTTACTGCAGATGATTTAACGGAAAGATTAAGACATGTGGTCTGCTAGTGGACAGCAGACACAACAATATTCTTTTCTTGTCTGGATTTAACATTTATATGAAAGACATTTGTGCTTAACTGACCTGGATGGTGGTGTTTCCACCCTCCAGGAGCGCAATAGCCAAGAGGATGCTTTCTTGGAAAACTCGGTCACTTGTAGTGTTCATGATGAGGTCAATAACCAGATCAGAAGCGCCTTCTTTGTCCAGATGACACTGCACCTCTGTCAGGCTCATTTCTCCCCGAATCAGACCACCCGGACCCCCTAGCCCTGGATGAGCGAGGCAGAGTAACAGGACTGATGAGAGCAGGGTACAAGGTTAAATTTATAAGATTCTTTTTATGCATGATTTAAAAAATATTCTCTTCATTTACACAGATATAAGAAGTTTTTAAATATTTGACAGTAAATTAGTAATAAACACATAATAAACAAGAGAAAAGAAATAATAAATATGATTGTTTCTCACCTACATTATGGCATATTTTATTTTACGTTATACAATCTTTAACGTTTTAAGAGCAACCTAAAATTAAATAAGGGAAAAATGATGTTATTAATCAAAATGTAATTCTGCTAAACATGAATCACATATTCTTTATTTGGCCAATACACAATCTCAGATGACTCACAAAAATAGGTCATTAACTAATCCTGTACTGCATAACTGTGCAGTTGTGTAAGTCGCTGCACCCAACTTTGCCTGCAAACCCCCCCCCCTCCACCCCCCTTGTGGCCCCTGCTTCAGGCTACATATGGAATTCTTGTCCTGGCTCCTGTTTCTGCAACAGGTGCAAAGCTGTTTTCACAGGAAGTAACATCCCTTCTCCCAGCAACAGCAAGTAGTTTACCACAAGTAGGAGGAGTAGACTTCCTGTAGCCTGGATGTCTGAAAAAGGTGTCTGTGTACATGGGGAAGATGGTGAGGAGGGATCAAGTGTGATGGTTTCCGTTTTCAAATTCAAAAATACAAAGACTATAAAGACGTTATGATGTCACACCCATGTTTTAGCTTTGCTGGCACTCTGACCTATAAAAGACCCAAACCATTTTGATCACTGGGTCAACATAGCAGCGGGGAATTTATATTGACGACAGACTCAAAGCACATGCCATTGCTACTAATAACGGGTGTTATTCCAAAACTGCAGAATTGGTTGATAGAATCATACCTATATTGCACACGCAAAAAAAAAACACAACAAAAAACCCCACTCAAATAAAAGGTGAAAAATTGAACCGAGATGCAGAGCATCTGTATTTTGACTGCAGTTAGAAACACAATAGCTACGCTATCATGCAGTGATAAGGATGTTGTGCTCTGCATGCTCAAAGGGCAGCACAAAGCACAACCCTAGAGCTGATAACCAGCTCAGGGTCAGACAGACTCAGTCCCATCTTTGTGGTACATTTTGGTAAACCAAAAATAAAGGTTTCATCAAGGCTCTTCAGACCCATATCATCATGGTTATATCATCATGGTTATATCATCATGGCAACAATATAGCCTTCCTGTTGATCAGAAGCCTTTCTTTGATGTTTCACAGTTACATAAAATCAATTAGAAGTGATGAAATTCGTGTTCTCATGTCCTTGTGCGCTTAAACTTAACAACACACTCTGCTGAAACCCATTTCTTTCCTTTTTTTTTCAGTGTTGGAAATAAGCAACAAAAGTCACAGGATCTCACCTGGTTGATTTTTGCCTGGTCCTACTGGACTGAGGTGGCCACTGCCAAATGACGTCAAACTTTCCCTCCGCCCACCACTCCGATGGAAGTTGCCATAGTAACGGCTCACCAGAATCTGTCTCAGCGCCTCGCCCTACAAAGGGGGGAAAAAAAAGGGAGAGAAGGATGTAATGATGTGATGTCAGTGAGGAGAGGGGGTTGTGTAACACTAGGGATATCTTGTGCACTTTAATTCTTTGTTGAGACTTTAAAACTCCCCAATCTCAGAAAATTATAGCCTGCCTACCATCACGACCACATCCTTTAATCAATTGTTTTTAGCAGTGGCATATCAACTTTTCATTCTTAATATTTAAAAGCTTTTCCTAAAGTTCAACACAGGAAATACTTTAAGGCCGACTGTAAAGTTTTTGCCATTTCCTACCCACACGACAGCTGTTTATTATAGCAACAGTGACACTGTTTAGTGACAATGTGAGGTCCTGGTTTTCACTTAGGTAGACCTGGGGGGCAGCCCTCCCACACTGTGACTCATCCACTGTTGAGCAGTCAGCGGCACGACTTTGCTGTTGTTATGGCAACTGCAGCCCAGAGCTACCTGACAGACCTCCCATGGGATAAAGTAAGGAAATTGAAAGGGATGGGTGATTTTGTGTTTTTGTGTCATTATGTGCAAATTATTGTCAGCTGTGGGTGGTCCTTAAAAAGACGGCAGAGAAATTATGTAAGCTCTGCTGTCGTAGCTATGCTCCAGCGGTCAGGATTAGTTTATGTAGGTGGTGTGAAGAATACTGTTCTCGTCTTTTATTGGCAGGAGATTAATCAGCTGTAAGTGTTTTTCATAACAGCAAAGAACAATCAGATGAAGTCAGAGGAATATTCCCCATTCTCACTAGGGAATGATTTCTTTTGGAGTTCAAATCTTTATGCTAATTTCTTTAAGGATATAACCCAATCTGTTTACACAAATTTAGCCTGAATTGAGGATTATCATACGTTGATGAGGGTACTCGTGCGTCATCCCTGATCATTTTAGATAAAAGTACAAATTTTCTTTATAGCATTTTGGAAAAAATGAAAAACAAATGGGAAATAAGAAGATAAGGGGAGTAATGAAACAGGTGCAACAGATGTTTTGGTGTAACAGGTGCAACAGATGTTTTGGTGTAACAGATGCAGGACATTTGTGGTGGATGGGGACTGGGGAAATTTGTACAACACTTTGACAGTTATTAAATAAACCTGCCGATAAAATGATGTTATTTTGTTGGCAGTGACATTACACAATTACAAAATTCATTCAATATCAGCAGTTAGTGGTCTGCAAAGGTACTACATTGGCATTAGCACCATTAGAGACATAATGTGGAGATAAATGTTTTTTTTTTGTTTTTTTTATATCTTTCTTCAGTAAAACAAAAGCTCTCTGATTAATTAGCTGGATGTTATTTAAAACACTGCAGGAGCTACATCAGAAACATAAAAAGCAGGAATGCGTCTGTCTAGTGTTGGGGTTGTCAGTGAAGCTGCCATGCTGTTTAAAAAGGTACCTACCCTCCTCTGGTCCGCCAACAGTTTCTCAGGCTGGTTCTGATCCAGCAGCTGGGTGTAGTGAATATTATTAGCAGAGTGATACAAATACAGAGTTAGTATTCATGCAGCATTGAGAGACCAATTGTAAGGTTAATTACCACATCATGTACCAATTTAGCTGCTTCAAGTTGCCATGCAAAGGTCTGCTCAGTAAGGGTTGCCATGCTTTTTAATTAAGAGCCAGAAAACAAGGAAACTTGTAGAGGGTTTAGAGCCAAGACAGGAAGTGTTTTTTTGAATAAAATGGTTTGTGCAATGTGATTTACTCATGAAGTCAAAGACAATCAGCATTTTCAATATTGAGAAGAAAGAAAATCCATTTCAGGCATGATTGTGTGAAATCCTCAGCGCATACTGATCAGCTGACTCAATCTTCCTAAATAAAGCTCAAAAAAAGGCTTTAAGTTGGTTTTGTTTTTTAAACTGTCAAGGCCTTTCTATTTTTACAGACATACTGGGGGTAAATTGTTATGAATTCTCTGAGGCTGATGTTAAGGTTTCTCTTAACTGCTGACTAGGAAACATAAGTGCCCAAATCCTGGAAGGCGTTCTTGAGTTGTCCTGATGCAAATGACTCTGTTACTCATCGACAAGACTTGCATACCAGCTTCTACCTTCCTGGTGCATGTGCTGGTTTTTTTTCTTTTTTTCTTACAGGCATTTTTGAGAGTCTTATTAACAACCCCCTCACCTGTACTGTAAAGCCACCTTCTCCCTCCTTGCACAAGCAGCCTGCACAGCCACCACAGTCTCAGTGTCAGCCCTCAGATTTCAGTCAGAACTTGTACAAGTTTATTTATGAATTAAGGTTGAAGTAATTCACAATATTTGGAGCCAAGAGTCTGATTCTTTTTAAATCCCTGGAATTTGAGCATTTTGTTAAAAATGTTTACCTACACAGTCAATTCAGTATTGACGTTCACCAACTGAAATAAGCTAAGAAGGAGCAAATACAGCAAACAAGCATACATGTGACTTTCAAACATGTAAAATTGTTTTAGTACTTTTGTTTACATCATGGGATGTAAACTCATTGAATTACTTGCTCAACGTCATAACACTTTATATAACTGTCTTACAATGCTGTGTAAATGTGAACCTATAGCTAGCAGCAAGTTAGCTTAGGTTAGCATAAAAATTCAAAACGAGGTGAACTGGTTAGCTTGGTTTTATCTAAAGGTTAAAAAAAAAAACGAAGGAAGGATCTCTAAAATTCATTCCTTAAAAAAAACAAAAAAAAACTCACGGTTTGACAGGTTGAGCTCAAACAGACATCAGATGCTCAAATAAATAAGGAAACATGCTTTTCATTTAGTCAAGACTCCATGCCAACTATGACAGACCCCGCCTAAAACAACTATAATAAGAGTAAAGACATTTTTGCTGAATTCCTACTGTTTTTCTAGAGAATGCTTTGTGGGCTATAGGCAGTAACACAAAGCAGGATTTTCTAACACAAAGGCCTGCAACTTGTAACTAAAACACATTAGTTTGATTAAACCAACTCAACCAGTCACTCACACTGAAAGCACCAAAGGATAAGATTACCTGACATGTCATTAATCTTATATAAGCTTAGAATGACCACATAAGCAGTAACTGCTTCATAAATCTGTTTGTGCACCAACTTTATTCAAAACTATGAACATACAAATATCTTTTACTTATTTAATTTGTTTCTTTATATATATATATGTATATATATATATATATATATATATTTGTTAATAATAATATATATAATATATATATAAGATAAAAAGCCTATCAGGACAAAACAGTTGCCTGGAAACTTCTAAGTGACAATAAAATTCTGGGGAAACATGAAAGCAAAATGGCCAGTTTACCAAATGTCAAATCCTTCTTTTACCATTTGAGACAAACACTTAAAGCTGAGCAAAAACTGAAATCACACTACCACTGTCAGCTAAAGTCGTCAATGAGTAATCACAAGGTGAGAACTTCTCAGTTTGAGCCGTGTTCTTAGTAACACGAAACACAAAGCACATTCATTAAATTTGCCTTGCATCAAATAGAGATCTGTTGCTGTCCATAATTCAATTTCCAGTTTTCCTTCATGAATTGCCAGAACAATCAGAAATAGATATAATTTCAGCATTTATAAAGTACCTGTACACAAAGTGTGTGCTCACAAAAAAGGGAAAATGAAACTGGTGAAAGAAAAAAAAAAATGCTGTTCCACATACACTGTTATGTAAAAGAACATGTTAGGAGGGGGCAGGAGAGGGGGGAGAGGAGAGGGGTGATAGGGTTAGAGTTACATAATCACTCCAAAAGAAACCAGGCCACTGAACCAATGACACAGAGCTGCTTACAGTGGCCATCTGTCACCAAAAACACACTCGGGGCGAGAGACGGAGGGAAAGCGAGAAAGCGAGAGAAAAGCAAACACACCATGAGGAAAAATATATTCACTGAGAGCAGAGATAGCCTTACTAGAGTAAAGAGCAGAATGTGCAGTATGCATAAAGTTCTGATAAAGCTTGCAACTTTTTATTGATATAAAACACCAGTGACTTTTTTCTTTCTCTCTTTTTTTTGTCTTTACCTTGCTAAAACTTAGTTACACTAGAACAGAGAGATTCCAACCTGAAAGGAGCATAGTTTAAGCTCCACCACAGCTACAACAAGTGCTTAAAAATAGTAAATGGATACGATCTGATAATCTAATTTGGAGATGAAAGAGGCAGGACATGCTTCTAAGTTAATCAGCAAACTAAAGAAAGGTGAGAAATTAAGCTAAAAAAAAAAGGAAAAAGAAAAAAGCTCTATTTGAGCAACAGTCTTCCAGAAGCTATTACCTAAATTCTCTTTTTGAGAATACATAGAAATCACTTAAGGAGTTTTCAGACAATCAGTGTCAGAATATGTAATTTTGTTGAAAGAACTGTGGTCTAGCAGTGGTTTGTCCTGATTTTTTGGCAGGATGGACTGAAGACTGGCATATTTATCCATATTTTGACTGATAATGCTTCAATTTGATCAGCCTGATTTGGGCTTGTGTTTTTATTTTATTATTCCAGATTATGATCTAAAGTTCTACATGTCTTCTAGTCATTCTCTGGCCAAACCATTTTGGCTATCTGGGTATAAAGCAAGATTCACATGGGTTTTTATAATATGAATAAATCTCCTGGGACTTCTGAGGATGCATCACAATTCTTCCTATTTTATACTCTCATCAAGCACTTTCCAAGCAGGCTTGTGTATAATCAAACCTTTTGCAAGTATTCAAACAAGATATGCAAAACGATGCTGAGCAACTTGCAGGCAGATCAGAAAAGAACTACATTCTCTGAAACTAATTTTAATCAAAGGCACCCCAAGGCTCCACGCTTGGATGCTTAAGAAGCAAATACCAGCCAAAGGCAGCCACGCTGAATCATTTCTTGTAAAACCCATGGGTAACACACCCCACATCGATCTGAAAAACTCAAAAGCCTTACATCTGCAAAACATGCAGTGTGCTACTTTAGAGTTATTGAAAACGGAACTTTTCAGCTTTATAATAATGTGACTTTAATGGCCAGTGACTGTCCACCAAAAACAGGTAACGGCTACAAGAAAGATGGATGCATTTGATGATCTTTATGTGAGTGGGGGTGCTAAAGCAGAATAAGACAGACTGCGAAAGAGAAAGTGAGAGTATGACAAAAGAGAGGTAAAACACAGAATGTACTGACATGAATTCCTTAGAATACCAAAAAGTCAAATGATGGTATTTCAGCCTAAGGTTTAAAAAAAAAAAAAAAATCCCACAAAATTCTGTGAGCTTTAACATGAATCTTTAACTACTTTGGCAGGTTTTCTTAATTACCTTTCTTGTGATTTCTCATAGTTCACGCACTTTTGCAGATGGTCAGTGCGTCATGGTTCCATATCTCAGGTGCAAAGAAAGCCCAGCTCTGACAACAAATTTTTTTTCTAATTTTGACATCTGAAAACCAATCAGATCAGTTTCTGACAATCCCAACATACAGGGGTGCAGAGTTCAGCAGCAGGTTGAAGGCTACCCACTTAGTACTGACACACTGGAGGATCAGCATCTTTCACAAGTCTGCGGACAGTGCCTCACCATGACCACATCAAACCGCAAAGCAATATGCTGATCAGAGTAGATATCTTTAGCTAATCACCCCCGGCTCGACCACAGACACCGCAGAGTAACCCCTCACAACAGCCACATCCGCCCCAGCTACAGTGTATTTCACCAAACTGGAATCTCCCCAGGGCAAACCCCCGATCAGTCTTACACTTTCAGTTCAACGCAAACTAAATAAATTTGTGCGCACACACACACACACACACACACACACACACACACACACACACACACACACACACACACATTGCCAACAAAGAGCTCATTCTACTTTGCTTCTTGTGAAAGAGCGTAAATAAACATGTCTGTGTGTCTCTGCAGGCTGAGACTGAGTCATGTTTAAACCGGTGGCGAATGACACGAAAACTGGGGTTTACCACTTGAGCGCTTGTTGTGTACAGACTGAAAAGCAGACAAAATTAAAAGACCGTGCTCTCTCATTTTCATTGCAGCTGACCTACTTCTAAACCAGACCTGTAAAATGAGTTTTTGTCTTGACCAGAGAGGGGTACAGCCCTGCTGTGAGGGAGGGAGAAAATGTGTTGAGTGGATTAAAAACATACATTTAAGAAAATGCCAAAGTCATAAAATCTATAAAATGAACATCTGTCTTTAGGTTGGTTCACTTTCAAGCACGTAACATTAAGGAGAGAGGGGTGATGCATGCCTTACTTTTAACAGAGGGGCTTGCATAACTCTTTTGATGAGACCACACAGCCATGATGCCAGGTGAAAAGGGCAGCCTGAAAGTAAGTGCTGCACTGTGTATCCTGAACTCCTCTAGCGCTTACATAACTCAGACAGTCAAAGAGCAGCGAATTAAGCTGATAATCACCTCCATGACATTTAGCAACGGGGTGGTATGCACTTCCCCAGGGGGAGGTCAAAAATACATCTCGACTTATCTACGTTCCTATTCCTCCATTTCAAACATGCCCAGATAATATATTGCTAAATACTATTGCATGATTCCAGTTCATGTGACCATACTAGCCCATGCTTCCTGTTTAACTGGCATAAGTAGTCATACTTTTCCTCTTAAATCCTATAACATATAATTCTGCTTTGCTTAGACAGATGCAAAGGAGACAAAAGCCAACTACGCATTTTCGTATCACACCCACTGAACCATTCACAGCAGGATTCAGTAAGTTAACACTGAGCGGGTTTATGTTTGCATCCGTGTGACAAAGGGTGTGAGTGGAAGTGTGGAGTATTCAGTAATTTTGGATTGATGTTACCATAGTGTAGCAGGGGCAAAAGTGGAAAACGTGAGTAGAAATGAGAGGAAAAACACAGGTTTCTACTCAACTGCCAGTCTTACGCCATGGTTGCTGTTCATGTGCAGACAGACAGAAACAACACAAGATTCATACATACATCCCGCCAAACCCCCTCACCCGCCCTCTTGTTAAAAAACTGCATTTATACGCACACACACACACACACACACACACACACAGGTGTGCACGCACATATATGCATGCACAAATACACCGAGCGGGTAAACAGCCCCACCACACTTTTATTGGCAATTACTGTTGAAGGTCGCGCATCAGCGGCAGGGCTGAGTTCCAGGAAAGAAAAAAAAAACCTGTCTCTTATGTAACCCCAGCCCGGAGTTGGCAGGGACCCAAGAATCGTGCTGCTAGCAGGCAGGAAAAACTAGGACACAGCCTCAATGACTGCCACAGCCCCTCACATTCATTAATACACACAGACAGTGTGTGGACACAGTCGCAGTGCCCCCTATTGGTGCATGAAGGAGGCACAGGGGAAACACCTTTTGAAAGGCTGAGCTCATAATGAAACACCTGTATGAACAGAGAAGTAAAAGGAAGTAACTCGGCTTTTATGGGTCTACTATCTTTGCCCTCATTTCTGCAACCCAGACAGAAAGAGTATATGGTGGTGCACAGTTTTGAAATGGGAAAGTTTGAACTTATGTGTTAAAGTTCATTAATTATTTTTTCCTCTCATTTCATTAGTAATATGTGGTTATTACATTTTTTACTCCTTTATTCTTGTGAGATTATAAGATCGTTTGCTGATCCTTTCTTTGTTAGCCCAGAAATACATGCACTTTGGAGTACACATTTGTGCATGTTTGATCCATCCTAAATCAGTTTGAATAATTGTTTCTGTAGGAACTTAAAGATGAATAGCAAGCTTGCTCGACATGCAAGAGACCAGTAGGGGCAGAATCGAGGTAAATAAGATCAGATGTCCCAGGTTGTCGATGAGCAATGTTAACTTTCATTAACGTTCATTAACGGCCATTCATAGAATCTTCGGGCAATGTGAAGAATTTCACATATAATGGAGCCTGCTGCCTTTCCATGGTTAAAAAGCAAACATAATTCATATCAATTTCTTTTCTTTAAAAATGTTTTTTCTTTAAAAAATTGTTCACAGTCTTTCTGATAATTTTATCATCATTAGCCTATAGGTTCTTGACCTCATTTTTTACATTTGTATTTCGTTTCCATGTCAAGTCAGTATAGATATCCAGTATAGGACATTCAAAAAACAAACATCCACCAAAGTGCTGCACATCAGACAAAAAGCAGATAAAGTCGTACATGAAACAGTAAATAAAACAAAAATCAAGATTTTTTGATTAGAAAAAACAAAACAAAATTAATTAAAAACTTAATGATTGAAAAGAGCAGACACCTCTTCCCCTGAGCACCACCAGGAACAGCAATGTATTGATGATATTCTCCACTCAGTAAAACTACACAAGACTCATACATAACAAAGCTAAGAAACAAATCCCCTTGACTTACAGGGCTGGCAACTGGGAACAAGGTTTATTTAATGCTAGCATTTAGCAACACACTATTAGCTCGTGATAATACGGGCCATTTGTTTGATTGGATTTGCTGTGTGCTAAAGCAATCAAGAAGAAATCACATATCGTTGTGCATTTCAATTTCTGCAAGACACTGGGAGAGTCTCTACTTTTTTTTGGCTACTATATATATATATATAAATAAAAGAAAAATAAGAAAAAATATATATACATTTTTTTTCTTATGTATATTGTCCAGGTCTCTGGAAGCATTAGCAGAGTTTATGGTTTCTGAACACTCCCTGCAGCCCCTGGACAAAAGGTGACTATCTGGTCTGAGAGGAGGACATAGTAAAAAACAAAGAGGAAACTTATCTTAATCATTTTCCTGTACTTAGAAATAAGGTTTCTTGTCTTTAACAAAACTAAGCCAAAAAGTAGAAGCTGTGTGTGAAAAGCTGTACACCTTATAATCTAATAGCTTGTAGAACCATCTTTAGCAGCATTAATAATTATAGTTTCCTGCATGAGTTCAGCGGCTTTCCTCATCACTGTGGAGGAATTTTGACCCAGTCTTCTTTTTCATTTGTTTACACAAATCTCTGTTAAGGTACTGCTTTTGGCTATAGTCAACTTTGTCATGGTGTATCCCTTTCTCTGCTACAAACATGAACACACACAGAACCCGTTTTTTTCTCCGTGACACATGCACAATTGCAATTTTATCAAACCTACCATAACAATAAATGAATTGTATTTGAGCCATTTTAAACAGGAAGGGATTAATTTGATGAAAATCAATAGGATTTTTAAAAACATGTCAACTTATTAGAGCTAGTATGCACATAAAAGATGAACAAGTTGATTTTTTTTCCCCCAAAGAGAGCCCAATTTAAAAAAGACTATTGAGAAAATATTGGTTTAAAGTTGAGATTTGAACAAGTGAAGTAGAAGATCTGATCCAGAATGCACTCTTCCAAAGTTTCTTATACACTATTCATCTTGTAAACCAAACTTGATCAGTTTTTAGCTTGACTTATCGTCAAAATCGGACATAAATGTTTCCCCAAATAACTCTCTTTTGATATACAGCTTGGCTGAAACTTAAAAATGTAAATGTTCTGTGTCAGGATACTGAGCAGACACGAATGCAGCTCTGGCATTTGGCCCAGCTAGCCAGTGAGTCACCTTGGAGCCTGGAAAAACCCAGCTTAATTGAGCAGCATGCAGTCAGAGGAGCACACATCTACCAGCCTCCCTCTTTCTCACCACTGTCAGTTGATATGCACACAGTTTTATTGCAGACAATGTAGCAGGTGTTAAAGGCAGAATTAGTCCGCCCTTGTTTGCTACAAGCTGTGCCCAGAGCCCCCACTAACTACAACACAGCTACAGCAGCTGCTACAATGCAGTTACAGAGCAACAAAAGTTGTTACACAGACATAACAAAAAGGAGCTTAGCAGTGAAATAAGGACATGAATAAAAGAAAAAAAAAAGAAGAAGGAAGAGACAACCTTAGGAATATCCATCTCATCATCAAAGGCCCTGAGCTGAAAGAAAACAGAAGGTTTAAGGGATTAGATAACAATACAGGAAGGAGGAAGTCAAAGCTGAGGTCAATGATACAGCATGTCATGTTAGTTACAGTAAGTGTATTAGAACTGCTGACATACTCCAGCAACACAGAGGAATAATACCTTTGAAGGATATTAACCAAAGTTAGGAAAATTAATGAAGCATTTTTGAGGTGACAGTGACTGGAAAATGTTCCAGCTACAAAAGCAAGCCAATTTCTTTTAAATAAATGAGAATTTGTGGATCTGTAGCGTGATATGTGCGCCCGATAATCCAAATTCCTGTAAAAGTAACTTCAAAGCCATATGAAGACACAATGTAAGGACAACTTGCATGGAGACTCAGTCGTTATCAGTTCAGTTTAGGCACTGATGAAACCTTGAACATAGGAAAAAAACTTTAAAATTCTATGGAAGAAGACACATTAGAATATTGTGTTAAAGGTAGGGTGGGAGATGTTTTCCAGGAGCATTTTTTTTTACTATATTGCTTAAAATCCCCTTCACAACCCAGTTGCAGCCAATTAATTAAATGCTATAACACAAAAATATAATATTTTAGTCACCTGTGGGAAGGACAGGACGGAAAAAACACCATCCAATCATTTTAACTGTCCCGTTCTAAAGGATTGGATGGTGATATGTCTATCAAACTCAACTGCTAATTGCCACTCCCCCCTCTATGCGTTCCTCTCTTTGTGCACAAATCGCGTGCTCTCAGAGCCTTGGAGCTCTTGCAAAGAAAGGCAACGGAGCAAGAGCCAGAGCTCAGATAGCTATATTAGCTAGCATACTACATCAAAATATGGTACACATTTAAATGTAAGGGACAATATGGCAGAAAAGAGACGGAAAAGAGAGAAGGCTACTGCAAGAAAAAAGCTGAAGGAGAGCGGAACAAGAGAAGAATGTGCATCGGTGGCATCAACTGAATCAACAGAGAGGGCTGCAAAGTGATGCCATGGTGGCCATATTTCTATTTGATAGGTGAGATAAAAAAAAATGTCTTTATGACTTCTGGAGAAAACAGTTGATGCTGCTCAGCGCTTGGGAACCCTCAGGAACAAGCATTGCATGTTCCTGTGCTCTGGAGGCGTGGCTTTGGGTGGAAATCTGAAGAAAAGGGTTTGGACTTTTGAATTAGGTATTTTCAAAATGCTCGAACCGTTTTTCCAGGATCTCCTACCCCACCTTTAAAGTCCAAGGCTCAACAAAGTTCTTTTACAAATAATTACTGAAAAGTTGGCCTTATCTTCAGTCAAAATATGCATAGAAAAGAACTGCTAAATATTATATCTTAAAACTGTACAACAGGGATCTTCAATCCTGTTCCCTGAGGGCCTGTGTCCTACAGGTTTTAGAAGTTTCCTCGCTGCAACACACCTGACTCAAATCAATGGATAATTAGTAGAGCTTGACATCAAGCTCTGCACAAGTCTGGGTCTGAATCAGGTGTGTGTTGCAGCAGGAAAACATCTAAAACATGCAGGACACTGGCCTTGGAGGACCAGGTTTGAGGATCCCTGCTGTACACAGATATATGGTTTACAGGGCATTCATCATTTTCGTATGGATATACTGTCCTTGACAGCATGTCCTACCTTCTCTCCATAGCCTCTGTCCTTAGTCATCATCTCCCGTAGCGTCTGCAGAACTTTGATGCACAGTTTCTCCTCATTTTCCTCCAGCAGCTGCTTGGTATGTTTGATCAACCTGCACGTGCACATCAGTCCTGAAGTCTCACTTTTCATTCAGGAAATCAAATTGCTAACAAAAATGATACCTGCATTGCTTACTTGCATATAAAACCTCCACTCTCGCACTTTTTGCGCGAGTCTGTATTTTCAGGAAAGAGCAGCTCGGGCCGATGCAGCACATCCACCAGAACTGACAGCTCGGCCTGGACTAGTGGACGTAAACGGTCCTCGAGAGCTGACACAATGTCCTTCAATACAGATAAAAGAGCAAATAGAATTTTAATAAAACATCCTTAATATCTTTAAAAAATCCCTGTACATGAATAGATTCAGACAAACTGTACCTGTAGCCTTTCTATGATGTTTCTGTAGTCCCGCGACGTAGTGACTACAGATTCTCTGCGGGCAGCGTTGCGAACAGTGAGTCTCCAGCTCATAGCAGTCTTCTGCACGATGTTATTGGATTTCACAAACAGGCTGTTCACCTGGTTGTCCAGGTCTACAGGGATGGCTATTGCTCTGCTTTTAGCTGAAGGGTACACAAAGACAAGCATTTAGAACTGATTTATAGTTTAAAACTAGGAATTGCAAGAAAGAGGTTGATCTTACCGACATCAGACAGCACTTTGATACAGTTTTCAACAGAGCCCTTCTGGACTGGGGTCAACCAATGGCAATGGTAAACCCTGAACACACCCTGCAGCAGCTGTACAAAGACTGGCTGCCTGGTCTGAGAGGAGGATGCAGGAGAAAACAAAAAGACACTTCATATTATCATTTTCCTTTTAGTAGTTGCTTGTCTCCAAAGAAGTAGAAGGGTTCCCAGCATGAAAGATACCAGTCTCTTCTCTATAGCACCAACAATTTGGACCACACCTCTTCAAGCAGTGCTGCAGTTATGTGAAAATGAAAGTACACCCTCTATCAATTCTAAGGTTGTACAAAGGTATTTTAAGAAGTTGTTGGATTTTACATGGTCTTAAAATTAGATTAATACAAACTCAGAGGAACAATAATACAACATGTTACACAGCATCATGATTTATTCAATAAAAAGAAAGAAAAAAAGCTGAAGCTGAGCGTGAAAAACTATGTACCATATGATTTAGTGGCTTGTAGAAACAAATTTAGCAGCAATAATTACAATAATAGCTTTCTGTATGATTTAATCTGTCTCTCTGATAACTGTAGAGGAATTTCGACCCATTTTTCTTTCCATAATTGCATCAGTTCATTGAGGTTTGTGGCATTAGTTCATGCTACATTTCAATCAGGTTAAGGTCTGAACTTTGACTGGTTCATTGCAACACCTTGACTCCCCCCCCCCCTTTTATTTTCAGTCATTCTATGGAAGATTTTCTGTTGTGTATGGGATCACATATGGCTGTAGAATACTTTGGAATACAGAGGAGATCATGACAGTAAGGTGTCCAGGCCCTGTGGCTGTAAAACAAGCCAAATCATCAGTCCTCTACCACCACGATTAACCATTGGTATAAAAGGTGTTTGTACTGATTTGCCGCTTGATTTCCAATCAGTATGCGTTCATGAATTATTACTAAACATCTCCACTTTGGTCTCATTCATCCAAAAAACACAGACCCAGAAGGCTTAAAGTTTGTTCGGTTGCAGCTTTGCAAAAACAAACTGTGCTTTCATGTATGTGCAAAGCAGCAGCTTTACCCTCACCACGCTTGTTTTTGACAGTACAGTTAGACAAACACTGAACTTCAACATTCAACATGCTAACTGAGACCTGTAGAGATTGAGATGTAGCTCTTGAGTTCTTTTCAATGTCTTTAAGCATTGCATGTTCTGACCTTGCAGTGAAGTTGCTGGTAGCCCTGGAAAGATTGGTTATTAATTTGAATGTTTTCACTAGTGAATAATCTTTCTCATTGTAGAATGGTGCAACATCTTAACTCCTTGACACCGAACCCATGTCTAAATGCTCCAGACCATCCGGAACTACCAAAACTTCTGCTTCTGCTTTGATCAGCAGGACGAGTGTACTTAGTTTTCCTCACACTGCTTCTGGTTTTTGTAAAAAATGACACTTTGACACGTTGTGGTGTTGCACGTTTTTCTTTTTAAGGCCAGGTAAGAACCAGATGGTTTTTTATTTAATTTCTAAGTCCTGTATTGTAAAACCATAGAACTAAAAGAAGATGTACTTTCTTTTTTATGACTGTTTACGTAAGCTGGAGTGACAGAACCTGTAATAAGACCATCATGCCAACTCAGTGATGCTGCTGGACACCCATCAGTCCCAGACGTTTGCCCAAACCTCATACCGTAAAAATCTGTGACAATGCACTTATTTGACAGAAGACTCACACAAACACCAAATATACCATTAATAACAAAATAAAAAAAAAATAAAAACCTGTAACATCCCAGGAAATTGTTTAACACCAAACTCTGTTTCTCTGTTAAAGAAAATTGCAAAAAATACCTGGAATAATTTCCTCAGCAGAGGAGCCTGTAGCAAAGCACATAAGCAGTGAGGAAATAAAATATACATAGAAAAAAAATAAAATGAAGAAATACAGACATTTCAATTAAAAACAATACATTTCTGATAGAACTGCTAATCCTGGCTATGTCCTACCTACTCTACTTTATAATAGACCAAATCATTTGAAGGAAACTGCTTGTAAAAAAAAAAAAAAAAAAAGACGAAATCACAGATCAAAACTGCTCCCAGAGTTGAACCATCGTAGGATTTTTTAAATATATGAAGAAATAACAAATAACAATAAAGCACTGAGGGGAAAATGGATATTAACTTTATGTGTAAAGAATGTTTCTATGAACTATTTAAAGTTTGCTTTTATCTTATCAGGACACGAGGATTTTAACAATCACAGTCACAACTAATCTGTGTTTTCTTGTAACTAATGAGCTCTACAGGATCACACGCGTGTCATTCCACATCACACTGATGAGAATCAAAGTGTTAGCAAGCAGTGATTTCACCACTTATAGAGGCACTTTATATGAAAAGCACTCTATGCTTCTAATCTAATAGCCAGGCTCTTGCACTAGGGACTTTTCCTGGAGAGTCATGAGGCAGCTATTATACAGTATATTCCACTTATACGTACATTCATCTCATGACCACAATAAAGCATGACATAAAATGTAAGTTAATAGGTTGAAAGGCCCAGATAATATAATCAGAAAAATAAAAAATGAAAGGAGATTACATTATTCTTCTTAAAAGATAAAAACAGAAAAACAAGAGACAAGCAAGAATTTCTAGTATGTTTCAGAAGAGACAAACTTTTTCATCTTAACAATCCCCCATCTGTTTTATGTCTGTTTCTTAGAAAGGCACCACCCACCACCTCCCCCATTCACACTTTATCAGAGTGAATGAAAACTTGAAATGTGTTAGTAACACAGTACATAAGTAATACGTCATTTTGTTGTGATGTGTGTTTGAAAGATAATCAATTACTTGTATGCATTTTATGAGACATAGATGCGGAAATCCAGAAATAAAAGTAATTGCTGCACATGTAAATATATGTAAACATATTTCTTAAAAAAGAAAAAGAAAAAAGAAAAAGGTTCTCTATAGGTTTACACAGTTTAAGCCACTGGTCTTGCTAACTTAAAGATGGTACTTTAAGGGTGGGGATAAAGTCTTCTGACTAAGATGTAAGATGAGTCAAGAGGTCTCTGAATTAAAACTAGCATGATGCTAACAAACATTTCACTCATTTAAAATCATAAACTGTTACACAGTAGCTGCAGTTGCTTCAGCTGCATATATAGCATGGGTACCTGCAGGCTTGTGCTCTGATCAGAAAACGGTGAGCTGAAGAAAGTGGTTATGATGCCCATCACCGTCTCCGTCACGTAGCGCTCCAGAATGGTGTCTGCATGCTTGCGGTCGCTTGTATTGTTGCACACCTTAACACGACAGCAAAAAGAAATTAATTCTACTTGTCAGCGTTACGGTTATCATTATTAGAGCAAACATGATGCTCTTTACCCTGCAAATGTCAACTAGGAAGTTGTCAAAGAGTTTCCACATGTGGTTGGAGGTGTAGATCTCCTTCATCTCCACCTCAGTGTCCACATAGCAGTGGTTTAGAAAGTTGATATAGGCAATCTTCACCTGAAGGATTTAAGTCAATACAAAGCTTAGGTCAAATGCAACAGAGCATAACTAGGGTTAAAATCTCTATTTCCAGATACATCACAGTCGTCATTTGGTGGGGGATTTTAATTATTCTACCACCGGCTCAGCTCACCTCAGGGATACAATCATCATGAGTCACCACCCGCACTATGTCATCTAGAGGTAACAAGGAGTTACACTTTATCTCTGTATAGACATTCTTGCCCTCGGTGCAGACAGCCAAAAGCTCCACCAGGTGTATGTGGTACATCAGCGGACTGCTCTCATCCATGCGATCACGCTCCGATCGCATCATCTGGACCAGAGTCTGGAAGGACGCGCGATCATTGTAGAAGACCAGAACATCTTCTCCAGCATTCACTAACTGTGGAGAGAAGTATATTTTTCATTAGGAATAAAGGTGTGTCACGAACCGAGACACATACGGAAAGCAACGGTGTAGAAACAAGGCACAACCTCGGCCATAACGATGTCCTGACACTTTTTAATGAACTTGTTCTCTGCTTTGACAATAGTCTGTAAGAACTTGAGGTACTGCACATTGCGGCCGTGCGTTTCAATGCAGTGGACAAAATGTTGAACCACACGGTCATTGATCTCACTGCACAGCTGGAAGTTGTTCATGAAGATATGCTGCATGGTGATGGCTTCTAAAATCTAAACAAATGAAAAAAAGACAGGAGATGCAAAGCGGTGAGTTTACTTTGGAGTCAAATTGGGGGGGTTTCTGCAATACTCCAGGATGTATGAATTGCATGGTAAGAGAAAACATGTCACCCCTGGATTGAGGAAAAGGTTGATGTGCTTGTGAAGCAGGACTTGGTTTTGTTGGTTTCCTGCACAGAAGTTCTGCAGAAACTGATGAGCTAGCTTCATGATATTCTGCATGCGCAAATCTTCTCCCTGGAGGAGAAAACAACCTAGATGAGGGTTTATTCACATACAGTAGTCTTCAGCTACCCTGATTTCTTTAAATAGTCCAAAAAACAAGAAATATTATTGGAAAAACAGTACAAAAACAGATTTTTGTGCAAGTCCGATGAAATTGAAAGTCAATATTCTGCCTTTTATTTTTTAGTTTGTGAAAAAGCAGCCAATGTCCAAAGATAAACTTTGAACGACCCTCGGACAGTTTGAAGAACTGTTGCTCAAGACCACTTTGAAAGATTACACAAAAGTCTGTAATCAGTGTGTAAACATGTAAAAATAAAAACAAGTCAGTGAGGTCCATTTGTACCTTTTCATAGGGGATTTGTAGCAGCTCAAGAACCACAGCATGAGCCCCCATATTCCTCAGAAGCCTCTGCTGCTGTTTCCTGCTCTTCCTTCCTGACAGACCCTCTTGGACACATAACCTGCTGAGCCGCAGCAAAATCTAAGAGGGGAACCATGAGCAAAGAAAAGGGGGAAAAAAACGTATTAGGATTAGATACTGGGCAATCCAAAAAGGTTTGCAAAAAACAGGTCATTACCAACTTATTGTACTGATAATAACATTATTATTGGTCGTATAAGATTACCTCCTTGACAACCCTGTAGTTGTAACTGCTTGTGCTTTCTGCTTTCTTTGGTTTGTCTGCAGCTTCTGAGTTCCCCTGCAGATGACCACATGAAGTGTTTTAATATAAAAGCTCTACAGAGTGCAGTTGCAGTTGCAGGCTTTTCTGTGAGTCTCGCATGATAGAAAACATAATGCACCTTTTTATGTTCTGGCTCAGCAGCAAGCGCTTCTCCTGCATCCATGCCCTCATCTGGCCCCTGTCTCTTATACACCCAGAGCTCAGACTTCTCTACAATAGAGCGCAGCTGGTCCAGGTCTGACTTTATTTGCTTGTAATTTTCTACATCTTGGCTGGTGACCAACAACTGTACCTGTTAGGAAACAAAGGTGTTGCAATGTGAGAATAATGGGATTAAAAACCTTGGGGGAAATGACGCAGACTCCTCAAAATGTCTGTTAATTTATACATCTAGATATTCATCAACAGGGTTGCTGAGCATAGAGTACCTCAGATTATATATGGTAATTACTGTATTCGAATGTTTTCTATTTATTGTGTGTAAAAGTTTGTATACCTGTTTAAATGCCTGCAGAACCTCCTGTCTCTGGCTGAAATGCCTGAAGAGCAGGTGCAAAGCTTTGGACACCAGAGGAGGATAGTCATGCATGGTTAGGTGAAGCAGAACCCTCAAAAATGTCCGACCACCGTGATCATCCAGGTCCAAAGGTGTGTTTTCTTCACTACACATACACATAATACACACACACTCAAATAAAATAACATCATCTCTTCTTTGTGAATCATTCTGAATAAAAACTGAGATTACCTTCCACCAAATATCCCCTCTGCCTGCTCCTCTATGTGCTCAAAATCCAAAGCACCTGCAGTTGTAAAAACAATACTGGTAACTACCACCAGCCACTCTGTTGGCCCCACTTTATGTGTCATATGTGTCTATAGGTTAAACTGACCTGGCATATTACTTGGACCTTCCACGACTCCAGTTATTGATAATTCACCCTGGGAATTACTCTCATCAAACTCCCTCTTAAAGATACACAGCAGACAGGAGATTCTGTAGTCCAGACGGACATTCAGGATGAACTGCAGGGCAAAACAGAAAATAACACACATGCATGTATTGAGCATTTCGACATCCGGTTGGTGTGTGTTTAACATGAGTGTAAAATTGTATGTCCTTCACCTGGAGGATCTCGATGATCTTGAGCTTGGTGTCCATTACCAGTATGTCCTGTTTCTCAGGTTCCATCTGCGTCTTCACCGTGCCGCCACTCGAGCTGCTGGTTGAAGTCGTGGGAAGGAAACCGCCTCCTCTTAGGACAACTTGAGACATCAGCTCTCCAACGCCGTGAATGGACCTCATCACATTACTACCTGGAAAAACATACACACACACACATTCACAAACATGCAGATCAATTTCCTGTCCATAAGATTCATGTCCTTCTCTGACCACTGAGGATATTTGTACCTTTACTCTCCTCTCCTTTGTCCAGCTTGTTGAAAGGAAAAATGTTGTTCACATGGACACAATCTAGAATAGCCAGCAGGATCTTGGTCAGTCTGAGCAGGTCACTGAAGTTGTAGAAGCCAAAATAAATTAGGTTTCTGGCCAGATTTACCACCTGAACAAGGAGAATAGAAGCATTTCTCAGGTTTACCGATTTTACCTTCAACGTGAGGGATTTCTTTTATTAATTACAAACTTGTCAGACGGACCTCAAATGTTAGCTTGTTCTTCTCTTTGTCTGCAAAAGGAAAGCTCTGACAAACCACATCTCTGAGGTAGTTTTCGACAAACTCCATAGTTTGTGAGAATCGCTCCTTAATTTCATCTTTAGATGTCCCATCATTGTCATAGCTGCGGATTAGAGGATAAATAAACAAATAAATACACAACCTAAAAGAAATACTAACATACAAAACAAAACAAAAAAATTTTTTTTTCCAACAACACGAATTTGTCCATTCTCTCACTCGTCAATAGAGATCTCTGAGGGGATCTCAGACCACAACCGGGCGTATTTGACCGGTGTAACCTGCTCCTGAGGGTCGCGATCCACATGCATGTGCAGCATCATTCGACAGAAAGAGGCTCGCAGGTCATAGGGCAGGTCTTCATCCGACATACATCGCAAAATCAGGTCAACATCCAGCTGGCCAGAGATCTTGTTGATTGCCAGATACTGTCTGTCCAAACACATCCTGGCAAACAGGTTCAGCTGGTACCTGAAACATTTACACGCAAGATATTCCTGACTTCGATTTTTAATCTGCAGAACAATCCAACTTCAAACGCAACTCATTTTCCCATGTGACCAACTGTGGATATTAAAACTATGACAATCAACATATGGATCACAGGGTGCATTGATTACCTGTAGTAACTGATCACTTCCTTGTCCTCCTTCTGGCCCTCTTTGGCATCCTGAGCCAGCTCCCTGATGCTTTTACTACGGATCTCCTTATTGCTGTCCTTCCAGAACAACCACACCTCCTCCTCATCCTCCTCTGACTCAACAGAGTTCTCCCCAAGTGGCGCTCCCTCAATCTCAAACCTTGAGAGCACCAATCTGCAAAAGGGAAAACAAATTTTCCATTTCCTTTCTAATAATGAAGCATGTAACAGTTATATTTATTTACAAGATTAATATAAGGCCCAGTATTTCTTAAAATGAGAACTTAATTTGGTTAGGAGGTACGTGAAATCCAAAGTGCTTGTTGGCATCCTCAAGATGAGGAAGCAGAAAGACTTACTTAGTTTCTATAAGGATGTCTCCATTCGTTGGGTCCAATACAGCATTACAGATGAGCTCCTGTGTCACAGGGATGGACTTATTCATGGACACACACAAATCTGACAGGTAGTCCAGGAACCTGCACATAAAAAACACATGCACGCAAAAATGCTCAATTCAATCACCCATGACTCAATAAAAATAAGATGAATTCAAATTCTAGACTTGTCAGTCTAAAAAAAAAAAAAATCCTTTGGAATGTTTTCATGTGCCACTGCCACGTGTAATGGCAAGCAAATCATTACAACAGACTTTCATCTGATCACCAGATGGTCCGTAATGACATACAATAACATCAAAGGGAAAACACACACACACATACACACACACGCGCACAAACCTAGGCTCACGGTTCTTGCGGACCAGGCTCACAAACGTGTCGATCTCTGCAGCAGTGATATGTTTCTCAAGCAGCTTGCGGTTGTTATGAAGCAGAGCTGTAATTGTGTCTTCTGCCAGGACATCATAGCCAATCTGTTTCTGCATGAAGCGAAACTGTTTGGCAATATACTCCTGCAAGAAAGACAGACATTCTGAACCCACCTATGCAAACACGAGGCATATACACCCAGCATGAAATGTGTTTTCACATGCACAACCTCATGCTCTATCCAGGAGGCATGACCTCTTAATTAAAACCTGATATTTCTATTGACTAATGTCTTTGCTTATTTATTGTCTCATGCAAAACAATGGAGAATGGTGTTATGACCCAGGGTCATATTAAGAGGAATGCAGTGCTTCCATCATTGTCATTGTTGATATTGTTATGCCATGATTTCCAGGTGTGGCTGGCAATTTGATTGGTTCCTGATGGTGTATCCTTTAAATTGGCATCTGTCTGTGCCAGTGGTGGACTCCATCTCCTTCCATGCTTCCAAACAGACCAAGTCAAAATCATCTGAGTGATGAGCTGATGATTGAAAGTGCTGTAACAGATTTTTGATGGATTAAGCTAGCATCCCCAGGTAGCTGTAGGGGTGATGCGTTTCTTTTGGAAAGCTGTTTTCTCTTATTTATGTTCAGGGAATCAGGAAAAAACCCCACAGTGTTTTCTTTTCTTTTCTTTTGTTGCAGGCATGAAGTTTTTTTTTTTTTTTTTGACCATGCTTACCATGACGTTGAATGGCCGCTTTAATAAATATTGCCATTAATAATCATTGATAAAATCCCTGGTAGGTACGGGACTGCAGGAACTTATTTGTGAGTGGGGAAAGAGGGAGAGTAATTTGGTACGTTAATCTGGTTAATCTTTGGGTGTAAAAATTGTGATAGTGGCTAGAAGGGGTGTTTATTCAACAACAAAAAAATGTCAACCAACAATTAGTAACAAAACTGTAATTTGTATGAGAGAAATCTATTTTCACATTGGCTCTATCTTTGTATCAAAAGAAAACTGGATGATAGGATTTAGCAGATGAGTTTTCAGGACATTGTGGACAGGACATTCAGTTGCATTGTGCACGTTTTTATGACAACAGTGTTGCAGCACAATATTAGCTTGTATTCACTTAGACTGGGGGAAAAAAAAAACTTTTTAAATCTGCAGTGGCACAAATACTCACGTCACATAGTGCTGACGTTCACAGAGACGTAAAGGCCTGATAAACTCTACCTGATTCTTGCGATAATCCTGCTGAGAGTGACGTAGAACCCTGTAACACAGGCGGCATATGTGTCTGAAGGGTGCATGGCGCTGGTCAGCCAGTTCCTCCAGTCGCAGCATGGGCCCGTCCCCACTGTCTGTGAACGGAGCCTGCAGCAGCTTGAAGATCTGAATGCAAGGATGGTGTTGTGACATTTGTAACCATATAGAGGCTGAAAACAAGGAGCACGCTGATTCAAATAGCAGACGTGGCATTTGTGCCATTTCAGCACAGTTACTGGGAATTTCAGGGAGGCTCAAAACGTTCACTGTGACTGGGCAATGTAATATAAAGTGTGGTCAAATTGTTACTTTTGCTACATCAGGACATTACCTGTTTGAGAATATTCTGTTCTCTCATGAGTTTCTGACGCTCTCTGTTGGGTCTGTTAACCATGATCTCCAAAACATCCTGTCCATTGTTGGGAATGTCCACCACAAAGAACACCAAATCCTCCAGAAGTTTCGTAACAGCTCTGATCGGATTTGCAAAAAAACACAGGAAACAAAAACATGACTACATTGCTTCCAGAGAGAAATATACATTTTTGGCGCCACAATGTGTTTATACCTCCTCTCATTCTGTGTGATGGTGCCTTTTTCCAGCTTTCCAGCAATAGAGGCTAGCACTTTACTGGCATCGTTCGCAAAGTCGAGGTCTCTCACTTCGGCCGGGGAGACGGGCACAATGGCAAAAGCTTCTTTGTCCTCTTTGTGTGCAGATGTACCAATCTTAAATAAGAAAAAAAATACAACTTTGACAATTATTAAAAGGCAATACATGATATTTTTTACTGTTTACTATTTGTTTCTAAGCCATTAAGCTGCACTCATGCGAGATATTCAATTCCAAAACACCAAGCTTACTACTCAGCAGTGAAGGAACTTCCACAATTAAAATTTTTAGTCAGAATCATGAACTTTACAATTTACAACTGATATACAAATTACAGGTAATAAAACATCCCTTACACGTAGCATGACAGGTTTTTCCTCCTCTTTGTCGATTGGCTGGTTGGTGCTGTGAACCCAGGTGTTGGTGCACAGGTGTCTGAGGCGTACATATGAGTTTCTGAAAGGAAATTTTATTTAAAAAGGTTTTTACATTTTGCCTTTTGGATCAAAAAGCCTACAGGTTTTAGATGCATTGGAAGTTAATGTTTGAGATTAAACATTTTCATTCACAGGCCATAAATAACTGCAAACACTGGAACAACAGCCTTTTTTTCCTTTTAAATTCCTTCCTGTCAGCATGTAGACATTACAATAAACTGAAAAAGCACTCAGCATCTTGCAACACAAGCAGAGGTTGCAGCAACCAATAATGTAATAATGGTCTATAAAGTAATGCCTGCCAATAACGTTATAATTACCGCCATTATAAATGTAATTATGCCAAAAACATAACTTGCCAATTATGTAAATATACCTTTTCTACATGAGCAAATTTGTATTTCTGATAAATGCCGTTTTATTTATGTATTATTACTTTATAAGCTGCAGTTATTACATTTTCAATGGGCTTAATTTATGGTAGACCAATAATCAACAAATAGTATGATTACTTATTACATTATTGGCAAAGTTTTATGACATTAATAGGTTAATAATTGTATTACATTATTAAACATTTATTACTTTATTGGCTTCATTACATTTAAAAAAGCCAAAATGATGTAATTGGACTTTATTGCATTATTGGTTGTTGAGAATAACACATGCTCCCCCATCAGGTGCACTATATAAAATTAAGCAATCAACATGATGAGCAGGCCCAGCTGATGCTGGTTTTATATTAAAATGGCAAGAGTGGAAGATCTAAATGGCTTTCTGGGGGCAAAGATGGCAAGATCTTCAGTAAGAAAAACTGTTCAACTGGTAAGTACTCAAGCCGAAACTGTGGGAAAGCAGTAAGCATGTAAGGCAAAAAAAAAAAAAAGAGATTGTGGTTGAAAGTGCAAATTTGATGAAGACAATCTTTGAGCTTTAGTGTAAAACATGAAAAACCCTAAAGGGAAAATCTTTCTCACTGCAAGACATGAGATTAGATGTGTCAGCAAGAACAGCCCTGTCAGTGTTACAGATGGGAATTATAGGATTATAGCATCATGTTCAAGTATTATAGTAAGGTTGTAGTCCATAAAACCCTAGATAAAAACATGAATGTACATTTGTTCTGTGGTACAAAAAGCCACAGGCAAAGGTCTACAGTAATTTCAAAAGCAATATTGTCAGAGTTGTGCATGGCTATATCATAAAGTATTCTTATTTTAGTAGATTTTTAGATCTTTGACTTGAAGGTGAGCGTGTGTTTGGCATTTACCAAGTCCACAGTACAAGTCTGAATGCTTGAGGAGAAATGGGAGCTCTTTGGGGACATTTTGCTGGCATTGTTTGAAGGACCATTTGGGGGACATTTTGCTGGCATTGTTTGAAGGACCATTTGACAATAAGGAGTGAAATTCAATGAGCAATCACCAAATAGACAAGAACAATATGGAAGATATGTTTTGGCCAGTTTGAAATACTTTGCAGATTCTAGACAGTCATGTTAGACAGTGCTCTTTATCATTATCATGATAAACCCAATGAAATATATATTTTTGGATAAAATGATGAGTTATGCTTCAGGCAAAGTGTAAGACATCAAAGCTTTTATTGGGACCAACATTTTACTAAGACTTCGTGTTGTGTTTTTCCTTTTATTTCTTTTAAATTTCAGATGAGCATCTGTACCTCATCTGAAATCTTTACATCCATTCATCTTAACTAAAGCTCACACTTTCTCGAGATGCTCGAGTGAAATAATGTGTCATCTGTCGTTTATGTATTTCTCGACAGTTGCAAGAAGATTCAGTCCTCACCAAACTTGCACAAGCACAGCAGTTCACAGTGATATGACTGTGCCATCCTCAAACAATGACCCATTTTCTGCAATTCATCACTACTCATATACTTATCTCTGGCATCATCATAAACAAGAATTGTGCCTATATAACCAGTATCTATACACTCCTACTTCAGAAATATATCAGGATGATGTAATATACTGTGGAATTCCCCAATTTGTAATGAGTCAATTATTTGCTTTTCAGTGCAAAGAGAGACAGACCAGGAACCAGACCATATATTTCTTTATAGTCAAGTATCAGCACTAACAAAATATCTGATTGGGTCTGAAAACATGGCTTTCCTACCTGGGCACAAGTGAGTCTCCTCCTCTTAAGGTGGTAGGATCAAGCTCAAATATGGAGGAAATGTCATTTCCGTCTGGAACTGACACAAGTGTGTACATGACTTTATCTTGGATATTTCTCAAACGGACTCGTAAGGCTTCTTGTTCTGAATCAAGCTGGAGGGGGGGGGGGGGGGGGGAGGGACAACACCTCGCTTCCCCTTAGAAATTATTTGCACACTTAAAAAAACAACCACATTTTGAACAGAGGCAAGCTCGG
>JBBBVU010000003.1:26863121-26875988 GCA_037177055.1 Atherinosoma microstoma
TGAATCAATGTATGACAATCAGATTGGCTCAAACTGATTGTCTGTGAAGCGCCCTGAGATGACATTGTCATGAATTGACGCTATCCAAATAAAGATGAATTGAATTGAATTGTTCAGTTAAATCCACAGATTTTCATGACTTCACTTTTTTGACCAGGTCAGTTCTTGATTATCAGATGTGTTTGGGTCATTATGCTCTTTCAGAAGCCATCGTCTTATCATCTTTGGCTTCCTCCCCCCACCTGGCTGCATGTTTATATTCAGGATTGGCTGCTACTTGAATCACTTGTTCCCTGGACCAATAAAATGTTCAATGTGCAAATGGCTAGAAAATAGATCCAAATAATTATTGCTCCACAATTATAGCAATTGAAAGGTGTGCCCATCTTGAAATTCTGATCTTTATTTCTTACTTCTTTGTTTGTTTAGCTAAAAAAATCTAATTGTGGCCAAAAGTTATATTACAATTTTATCATTTATCATTATTTTATTGTTTTTAGAGGTCACCAGGCTTGTTTAAAATGTTCATTTAACTCCTTGCCGTGCAGTTCATCTCTCATTGGTCATACATGGTTTTATCTGAGTCTTTTCTGTTTAATCCTCCTGAAGGCCCCCTGCAGTTAAACCAATGTTTATTTAGCCTGCAGCTTTGTCCTTTTTTTTGGTCTTCCAGACCATTTCTGTGAACAGTTGTTACATAAACAAAGGAAACCTGAAGCCCCCTTCCCAATTTTATATAACCTTATTCCTTCTGGGCATCAATTATTTGAGGAGAGTTGGCCAGCTGCTTATAGAAGCTCCTGCTCTCCATAAATAGAGCAGTAATATAATTTGATCATGGGTGCCCAAACTATTGCATGCTACTGTATTAATTGGGAAGGGAAGAGAGACTTGGCTGAAACAAACAACCACAGTGCCAACATCTATTATGACTTATACTTGTAGAAATTTCAATTTTCTTCATCCTCACAGATGACAGCTGAGCATTCTTTGTTAATCTGCGTCTGCATCTGTCTGTGTTGATTGCTTTGTGTGTGTGTGTGTGAGAGAGAGAGAGAAACACTAAGATATTGTTTTGCATCAAAACTGACAAGTTCCTCTAATATTTACAAAAATAAACACAGTTTGTTTCCCCTTTCTATGTGCTGTCTGTTCACACTCTGATGTGTTGACAGTTTGTTTTTCACATTTATGGGAGCAACAGTACAAAAAAACACGGCTCAACAAATACAGGAAACAGAATGGAACACAACTCTGCATAGAAAAACAACATAATGAGGTTGTTTCTATGAATCAAGACAGCATTTCAGCGCAGTGATGGACATGAAAAGCAACGTTCAACAAATCTGACGCAATTAGACTGAGAAAGCATCAAAGCTCACTCATACGTCTCTCAGAAACATGTTTAACTTAATCATTTCTGGACTCTGTAAATGTGACCGAATGCACCTTTGCTTGACTCTATCTATAGTTTTTAATTGGGAACAACTGTGAAATGCCTGACATCTCAGCTTGTTTTTAATCATCCAGAGCCCAGTTTCTCAAATGATCCATTCATGTGTTGTTAATTTTAATGACTTGCTTATAACAGAGACTTAAGCATTAAAACATTTGTCTGTCCTCTCTCTCCCCGTCCTTGAGTTGTAGTTGGATATCAGATTTGAGAAGACAGGCAGGGTATTCGTCACTTCCATGCTGAGGCTTTAAAACTCAGACACCTGGCACCAAGTTCCTGGCAGCCTGGCAGCGCCATGGGGGTCTGCACTCATTCCCACCTATCTCTCATTTTGTGTTGACCTTATTAACACTGGGGAGGTTCGCTGAGCACATATGCTCTTTTTCAGTGATAGTCTTCTTCATAATCACTGCAGTACACAAATGTATGTTTACACACACTCCCCGTGCACTGACAGATCCACATACCAGCTCCACTGAAGGGGTTGGAGTGGGTTCCCATCTGTGCATAACCTCATGATCAAGAACATTCTGCTAACAAAGAACACAACTCTCCATCTTGTAAAAAAAAAAGTACCAATTCCACAATGTGGGAATCCTCTCACACTTGTATTTGGTATAAATGTAAAACCAACAATTATACCTAAAGGGCAATTTTAAGAGCTTTTGTGTTCACTGGGAGGCCCTGGAGATAGCAGCTGAGTTTAAGGTTGTCAGTTGTATTCTGACAATCTACTGCTAATCTCTCATCTAAGGCAAAATAGAAAAAAAAGTACTTGCTAACCTGGGTATCTATACTGCATCCGTCTCCACACTCCTAACAGAGTACGCATTTTGCTCCATTCCATCGACACCACCCTTCTTTGAGTCACTGATTTTTTGACATGCATCCATAGACAGAATAGTGGAAAGATGCAGAAAAACCCTTCAGCTGCTTGGTATTATCCGGCTGACTGTCTGAGTTGAAGCCTCCAGCAGCAGGATTTACTCCTTTTTCTCACCCAATCCCTATGAGGTTTTAATCTAAGTACACGTTATACATACAACGCACACATGCATCCATCTACAGCTACTTCTGTAACAAGAACAGCTAATATTTACACTCATTTCATACAGACCTTTAGAGGATCACTTGCCCTGAGGCACAAAACAAGGCAGCAAAATGTAATTTTGGGGACATAATGAGGTTTGTCTGCTTCATGTGTAGGCTTGAAAAACACGTTCATAAGACAGGTTCTCTAAAAAAATAAAATAAACACAGGGCAGTTTTAAAGAAACACAGACCTGCAGTTCGATCTTGGTTTTCTTCCTTTAAAATTTGTGCAGCTCAAGCACCTGTATGTGCAGGTGGCAGTCACTGATCTCAATGGAATACATAAAAAAAAAGATTCTATTTGAAATATTTTGAAAGACTTAATATAAAATCAAGTCTTTTAGGTTGCAATTTAGTTATTTTGGTTCATTTTACTTTACGTTTCTTATGAGTTTTGATGCGATGCAGCTAACATTACACTTTACCATCTGCCGCCGGCACAAACAGGAGGAACCTTACTTGATAACACATAGCTTTATCTTTCACAGGAGGAAATGCTTTCACCCATCTGTTTCTGAGCCTTTTGTCACTCTGGGTACAAGCAGTGTTTCTGAATCAACTGCACACCCGGTTCACAGAGAAGCCATTACCATGGCAACAGCTATGCCACAAGCATTTCTGTTCATAACCAAATGAGAAGACATGAGAAGCTCTCAGTGCCACCAAACAGCAAAAGCTATCATTGGTGCAAAAAGGAGACTGCAACAGAACCCTATAACAAGACAACAGAGCATATGGTCCATGTATGAAAATATTGTGTAAACAGCATGACCAGTAAACACAACATTCTCCCTCTTTAACAACATCACTTACTCTTTAATGTGTTTATACTGTATTGTATTAATGTATTTCCAGATTTCTGCCCCGAAACTACAAGTTTTGAAAGATAAGTTTCAACGCAGGGCTATGATCGGACACAAAGGAGCTAAGAGACACTGCTTGATATTTCTCCATGTCCTCACTGTGCTGCCCTGCCTAAGAAGCATCATGCTCCTGCTCCATTAGTATGCAAGCATCTCACTTCACATCACAGACGGCTTTGGTGCAGTTGCTGATCGCAGAGGTAAAGCTGAGGTGGAGAAGGATGCATGTCCATTCAAAGACAGAGAGAACTGGGAGTCATGATTCAGCTGGAAGGCCGCAGAAGGAATTCGATTAACTTAAAATGCAACAGGACTGACGGTACAATGATAAAACTCAGCACTGTATTTGAATGGAATGAAAGAGCATTCTGCTGCATACTTGAACAATGTATCTGAGAGCAGCAAACCGTCACTGTATTTCTATTTACTGCAAATCCATATGGCTGCCTTATTTCCCTGTGGAACTGAGACGGCTCTTGACACAATTTTCTTCTCATGCTTTAATTTTTTCTCTCTCCACTTTGTGCCCACCACCTCCCCCTCCACTTAAGCTCTCCTTATATTTGCTGTGTCTGTGAAAAGCCAATATATTGTCACTGGCGCATCGATCAATCATACTATTGTGCCAAAGTCTCTAATCTCTGGGGAATACCTAGTTGAAACAATGCAGACGTCAGGAAAAAATGAACCCGCACTGTTTAAATTAACCTAGAAGCCAATGATAGCATACTGACAAAGATGCTTTTTAGGAACATTTCCAGTTTTTGTTTATGTTTAATTATCAGTTAGCTTTACAATTGAATCAAAAACACATGAAAGATCTGGTTAGTTTACTCTCTTGACAGAAACAAAGACAAAACCCCTGACTCAGTCACAACATCTTGACAAAACATTTGAGTGGCCCCTCATGTTACCACATCACACTCTCAAAGGGGGATGGTCAGGCTGGTGTACCCTTTTTCTCCCATCCACAGCTGTGGGAACCCAGACACCAGCACATGCTGCAGAGTTAGACCAATTGCGCACAATGGTTCCTTCCCAAATGCACACAGACGCACCAAGACGTGTCTTTGTTTTTGAATTTTCTCACACTCCTCATCACTGGAGGAGGTACGTCACAGAGCCTTGTGTTTGCCAAGATAGGGGGAAGGTACTACAACCCTCTTAGCAATCATATGAGTGGCTCATCAGGTGACATCTGCATCAACTATGTCCTTTTATTTACAACACAAAGTCAATACTCTAACTCTTGTGCTTGCCAGAAGGCAAAACAAGCATATAAAGCATACAGTGCATTTTTCCCAACAAACAAATCTGATGACTTCACTACATTTGTGAGCATTAGTGATCTTCTCTTTGTGTGGCATTAGTAATGTCAGTAACAGGTGTCTAATAGTGCAGCAGCTGCAACGACAGAACCTACTTGACAAAGGTGACCCTAACATTGCAGATACCCACTGTTTTCTCAAACTTCTGTGCAGTAACAATGTTTGTGTGACTTCTTCCCCTCTTTGCCTCAGTTTATGGCATCAGTTGATTTTTTTTCCACCCTCAGGCACACAAATAGGTTTGATTAAACTGGAGAGCCAAAAGCGGCTGCTCTGCTGGTCCAACAGAACTCTGCCCACGAATGCAAGTGCAGTTTGTGTTCATGCCATACTCCATTATTAGTTGATGTCCCAGTACAGTAATGTGCCTTGCATGCTGACTAGGTTTAATGTTAAGCCACATGGAGATTCGCACAATCATTTGCCTTTGTAGCGCACAGATTAGGTCCGTGTTTTCTTTGTTTTTCTCCAAACCGTTTGTGTATTGACCAACATGTCCATACTTCCGAGAGGTTCATTATCATCATGCACAGAGTGATTGCAGAGCGAACAAATCATTAAAATGCATTTTATTGATGAGATTGATCAAGCTAGCATATTGCAGATTAATGCTGCTCAACCATCGATACAATGCATTTGTTAAAAAAATAAAATCTTTTTTCCGTCTAAATATTTTTTTGTTGTTGGTTCAAAAGCAATGTTTTCTCTAAAAAGATGTAACACAAGGTTCCACGGCACTAATTGTTTCATTGCATTTTTGTTGATCAGTGCAGTTCTTAAAACATAGCCCAATGACTTTATCTTTATAATTCTGATTCAGTTCGACTTTTCTAGGAAGAGATTAGTACAAAATTTATTTTACAAGCATAAAAATTTCGGCACATGCATACAATAAACAGATGGCTCTCACCTATGAAGCGCTGTATCCGCTGTATACGCAAGAATGCTGCAGGCAACTGTATTTGACACAAGCCAGTATCCGCAGCTCAAGGAGGCTGCGCGAGAGGTGCAGTTTATGTTTTTGGTGTATAAATAATCAGCTCTGTTAAACGGAATAGAAAACACCCAGGTGGATGTAGTGTCCGTTCGTCTCCGGCCGGTGATGTTGGAGAAAACAATGATACTTCAGAAGTGTGTGTGTGTGGGGAAGAAGCAGCAGCGCGCAGCTTCCAGAGACAAATAGCTGCCCCCTGTGCAGGTCAGCTGGACTGGAACACGCCTGACATCGACTGTTGTGCCCAAAGAGGCAACCTCGCCATCTGTTCTGTCATCGCTGCCATGGGAACAAAAGTCCCACCCTACCGGCCACGAGCTGCGATGTGCGAATTATGGTGTGATAAAACCGCAGGAGCCACCAATAACATCCTAGTGCGCTGACAAGATGTCAATGTGTCAGAGTTTCTGTTGTTGCTCTCTTTGACTGTCACTGCTCATCAGGTCAACATTGCAAAAGGGTGTTCATCATCATTTTCTTTTAGACTAGAAACTATTTTGATTAAGGATATTAAAAGACATTGGATGCCATGGAGACATATTTTATATAAATTTAATGACCAGCTGATTAATTATTCATGATGATTATGGAATGAAATGGACTTCAAAGTGGATTTCATGCATCTATCACACAAACCCACGCATGCCTGTGCAAGACCTTATTATGGCATGCAATGCCATTCATTGTGGACCCAGCTTCCCAAACCCAATCCCATCATTTCATGGCTTAACCTTAACATCAACTTTAATCAGATACCCTAAACCCTCAACCAGAACACCTGAAATGATTTTTTACTTCATTGGAGCTGGATTTGGATGCTGTGAGATTAACTGATGTCAAACAACCAAGACTTATCTTAATCTATTTTCAATTGTTTTCTAAACTGGAATGGGGTCTTTTTTAATCCACAAAAGGAAGTTTGAGCTCTCTGTTGTATGGCTGATGCAGCAAGAAGGACAATGTCATCACGCAGTGAGAAGTCATGATATAAACAGCATTTCTGTCTTTTGTTTTGTCTGCCTCCACATAAAAAAAAGAAAACTATCATCAGTAGAAAGGAGATGAAAAAGCAGTAAGATGGAGTCAATGATTTTTACTTTCCTCTAGCTGTAGTTAATTACCTATTTGAAAAAGTAAGTAACTGATTAGTTGAATTGCACAACAAATCTTTACTTATAGCAAAAAAGAACCAAAGAAAAAGTAGTGCAGGTAGATTTGTAGAGATGCATCTATTGATGTAAACTGGTGTAGGTCCCAGTCACATCTTAACATTAATGGACATGCAAACATACACTTGCACACAGGAGGCAATGTTAAAAAAGAAGTAGATCTTTTAATCTGAGACCCGTCACTTGCTTGGATTTCTTTTCCTTTTTTCTCCTCGTGCTTTTCCTCCCTCCTCCTCTCTAAGGACAGCAGTGAAAATGACAACGTTTCATCACTCTCTGTTTGAGCTGCTGCTGTGGGAGCTGCCAGGCTGCTTCTTCATTTCAACTGTGGATACAGAGGAAGAATGTGATCATATGATGAGAAGAAAGAGTACCAAGCAAATGTCTTATGAAGGTTTTATCTGTTTAAACAGTAATTTTGCAGTTAGTTACAGATGAAATCATAATGTAATTTCAACACAAAGAGAATCAACAAATTTATGTCATTTTAGATTTTTTTGCTTTCTTTTTTCTAAGCTGCATGCATAGGACAAAGTTATCATTAAACTGTTTTGTTTTACATCTCTGAAACAGTTGTTGAACACCACTCTGTGATATCTAGATAATAATTTGATGTTTTGAAATATAACCTCAATAGCACTGTTAACATTATAGAATTTCAAATTTGATTACGGATCTGTCACATCCTGTTAATGAATAGGAGAGGGAGAAAGAGAACCTCTGGGAGGCAAACACATCCACTGTTTTGCCAGAAGAGCTTTGAGGCTTTTACCATTGACTGGAATAGTTAATCCCTTATACTGCAAGTAGAAATATTACCATGGGCCACTTAAAAGAACAGTGAAATAGTGTGGATATTTAGTACTTATTTAATAGCTGAGAGTTAAATGACGAGCATGGTGCAGTCTCACGTCAGTATAAGAAGCTGTAGTTTAATAGAAACAGGGGGAGACGGCTTGTCTATATGTTTCAAAAGATTGCAAAATTTCATGTCAGCAGGTCTAAAGCTCATTTGTCAATATTTTCATTATTTTGTTTGCTTTGATAAGACATTCAATTTCCCAGTGGTGCTGTGATGTACTGTGCATTAATGTTTTCAAAGTCATTTCAAATGAAAGACTTGAGGGAAGGATACTCTCTTCTCTTTGTGGTGAATATTTTTGATTGTTTACTTCATTCAGATCTACAGTTTAGTTTGAGTTTACGTAGAAAATACAGAATAAGTTTATATGTGTCAATGAAATTTAGTCCACTTTGCTGATGGGGTGTCATCTGAAATTTGTTTGAATGCCTTTGTGGTGTGTAAAAATTGCTCTGTGGGAGCTGTGGGAGTTATCATTCTACCACCAAATAGAGTTTAAAGTTGATTCAGCAGCCAGTGTGTGTGTGTGTGTGTGTGTGTGTGTTTGTGTATCATAATTTCCCACCATTAACCTGCAGTGCTTGTGGTGTGGTTGCCATGGCAACAACTCCCTGTCAGGAAGGGCGATGCAGCATATCCACCGGTTTATTAGATCTCTGATCACACAGTTCCCTCCACATGGTCATCTGGGAAAACCAGTCAAGAAGAAACATGTGCCCCCTGTTTTACCTTTTCCTAGTCTTCACATCATTTAGCTGCATAAACTCTGCTGATGACAAGACAAGGCTTATTTTTTCTTATCTGTGTTCATTTTCAGTAATAGCTGGGTGGAATATTAAATGGGATGAGAGAGAATGAATGTCAGAGAAAATAAAGTGCACCCTGTAAAGTAGATAACGACTCAGGGAGACTCAACATCACTGGAAGTGAACTGCTAAATGCCTTAATCTTTAGCAGACACGAAAATGTAGCACACTCACAACCTTGTTATATATCATAATTACACAATTCTTATCATTGCAAGCTTCTGCCAAGATATTGCAAATGCTGTCTCATTTATACTCACAGACACAATCGCTCATTGGTACTGATCTAATACTTTGCTTGGCACGCTCCATGCTGTTTGATTCTGCAGGACTGGTGAGACATGGACAAGCATGAGACACAGAAAGACAATATGATCCAGTCTGACATAAAAGAAAACAAATAGCCTCAGAATCTCCCCTCACAGTTGGATTAGCACCTTTCAGTCTCAACACAAATTGAACATTATATGCTTCACTGAATTTACTGAAGGGTCTTTATATTGCATTGCAGTAAAGTGTACAGGTGGTATTCTGGGGAATTAGTTTTGTGTGCTTTCTCGCTGAAAGATGAGAAGATTACTTCTCTGTCTGTATCTATGAAGCTACGGTCTGGACTTGAAATGACATTCTCAGCATCAGTTAGAGGGTATTTTTAACCTGAATCAGGCAGAAGTGATGAGACAGTCTGAACTTAATATAAGCCTTTATATGTCGATTCCTTCTCTAGAATAATCTCTTCTTAGTTCATTTTCCAATACTTTGTTCAAAATTTTTGAATCACTTTTAAATTCTGTGAATCATCTTATAGAAATCTGGTGCTGTTGCATTGAAATGTATGTCTTTTGTCCATTTGCAGGACTCAAAATGTAAATGTACATATGTCTCGTCAGAATTTGGTTGTAATGACCGATGTGGTGATGAGGTGACTGCTGTTACACATGTCACTTTGCATTAGTGTCAACATTTGAGCCTGCAGCCAATCAGAGCTACTTAAAAAAAAAATCAACAGATCCGCTTCTAATTGCTCCTGAGCAAAGCAATTTAGCAGAGGCTCCTGGGGAATGATTTTCATTTGGGTTTGTCGAACAGGTAATGCTTGACTTGTTTTAGCAAAATTGGAAAAAAAAATCTGTTTTTTTTTAATGAGCATTTGCGTGTCTGTTTATGTATCTGATCTGTATTGACATGACCTGTGTACTTAATTTCTTTCAGCAAAAATAAACTAATAAAGATCTATAATAAAGAGAAAGCTATTTCTCTAACCAACCAAGCAGTAGCAGAGAATCTGTCTTGTGGATCAATTTCACTTAAATAACCTTTTTTTTATTTCCACTCCAAAACAAACATGAACAAAGAATTCCCTGAAGTCTTTTCCATGCAGTTCCATAGAATCACTTATTATTAAGCAATTATATTTAGTGTGTTGAGATCATGGAACTACAGGCTCTTTAGTGTTCAGAGACAGAACCAAATAACTAAATAAGGGATGCCGTCAATAAAGAATTACATTTACTTGGCTTTGTGAGTTTTGTATACATTAGCACAGCACAGCACACCTTCACAGTTTGCACCAGACAGCTGCACAAGTCGTGACATCACTTAATCAGACATTGGCTGTCTTCCACTTTAGCTGTGGTCACAAATTTAATGTCTCCCATCTTTAGCTTTCACCCAGACAGCATCTCTCCAGAGTGACAGCATTGCGGGTCTCTGACCCTCACTCAGATATCGCAACCATGAAATCTGTGGAATCAGAAATAGCCCTGAGGTGATCCCAGTGATTTTCTCCTTGGCATCACTGGCAAATCCAACATTTGACTCATTTTTTAACCTGTTGGTACCAGACGCCCCATGGGCGAGACATAATAGATAAATATGTTTTTTTACTCAGTTTCCCTTCCAAATACCTCCGCATGTTATGCACCATTGAAAAGTTAAGATTCTTGAGATTTGAATGATGTATAACATTCCGGGATACAATCATAAGTGTAGTTTCAGTAAACACTTATTTCAGACCAGTGGCAAATGTAATGTTTCTATGAAGCTATTCTGTACTCGAGTAGCAGATGATGCTGCACAAAAACGATCCAGTTACATCAGCGGTGTCCAGTAAAAGTACACAGAAATTTGTGACAGAAAATTTGAAAAAATGATTGAGCTAACTAAGTTGAGTGATAATAACAAACGAAAGCATCATACAGTGCTAGCATGCAGACTCTACCATGCTGCTTTCAGCCAAATATGCATATAAAGTATTTCATAAGTTGAAATACATATTAGTTGCATTTCACTTTATTGTAAGCATTATAATATTCAGGCAAACAAGCAAATAAATGGAGAACCTAAACCATTGAGAGTGAAGGAACCAATAGCTCTGTTGTGCAGAGGGAGGAATTTCGGAGGCATTATTTTGATCCATTTGTCCCCATAGAGCAAAGCATCACTACAAAACAGAAACTTGAAGGATCGATGCCATGATGCATTGTTGCTGTTCTGGCATCATGTTAACCCAACACCTTCCTGAATCCCATTTTGTTTTCAGTTCCTGTTTGTCACTTGTTTCTGTTTCCCAGCCTTCAGAGCCATCTGAGTAAGCACAGTCTTGTGTGAAAACATCCAGCTCAGTATTCTGGGTCTTAACAGGTAGAAAAGTGAATGTATGCATTTGTGTGTGATTAGAGCAGGAAATTTTGCTTTTCAGCTCTTTTTTTGTGTTCACATTGAGAATGGAAAATCTGTGCGTCTCCCCATCCTCCATCCTTATCCCTCCCTGCTCACTCCTCCCTCTCCTGCGCCAGCTGAACAAAGACAACTGCTCTTTGTTGGCTACATGCTCTGTCTGAGGCTTGGAGACAGAATTTGTCTTTTTACCAATGCTGGTAGCTTAGATAGGGGCACTATTACAAATGCATGTGTCTGTGGGCAGGAGATATGTAGGGAGGAAATAATTCTTAAGAAATAGTAGCGCCTCAGGTCTCTATTTAGATCACAGGTGCCTTGTTCAGATGTTTTCAAGAGCCACAGTTAAGGGAGCTGAAGCAGCTGTCTGTTGAAAAGCACTTCACCAAGCACCTTTTCTTGTTCAAAACACCCCACCTTTTGTTCTGCTGCCCTCCGTCTATGAGCTTGAAAATTTTGCACATTTTCAAAGGAACGTTGCACTTTTTTTGTCAGAAAGATGAGATGTTGTCAAAGATACCCTACCAATCACTTCAACATCCAGACAGTACTATTCTACTTTTATTTTTTAAGAAAAAAATGCCCATTAAACAAAAGGATTAAATGGCAGGCTGGGTTGGAGTGAGATGGATAAAAACATGCAGGAGTGATTAAGACTTGAAGAGAAGAGGTTTTACATAGAAGTAGTGAGGAGAGTGAGGGAATTTTTTCCTCTCTGTTGCCCCACCCAATTTAGTCCAGATTTGGTGGGTCTGATGTGCTGAGAGATGTTGAGCTGGTTTACCCGGCTGCTCTCTGAGGGTCTTATTTAAGGAGGGGGTTGGGCGGCCTCCTTAACTCGTCTGCTCCCCATGAAATATTTCTTTGTCTTCATTTTTTATATTTTTAATCCTATCCTTTAAGCGCTTGTTGCCTTTTCAGAATTTTTTTTAATAGTGTTGTTTATGTCACACGTTTCTGGGAGGAGAAAGGGGAACTTCTAATTAATCATTTCCATGGCATAAAGAGAACAAATCATTAATTCCATATAGGAGTGGGTTAAGATATGTTAGTGTGCATAAGTGTTACAATATACAAGTCTCCGACAGAGGGTAAATCCTACTGAGTATTAAAGTCTCCCTACGAATGGGATCATTTAACTCCATTTACTGGCTGACAAATATCAGTAGACTGAGAGTTAAAGAGCATGAGGAGAGTGGGTGGCTATTAGCCCTTATAAATCATTCTGATTTTAGAGAAAGAGGGGAAAATAAATATGGGTGAAGGTCAGGAAAATTTCAGTGTTTTTATGCAAATCTTGATCAAATCCAAACCTTCACATCGTCAGGTTGCTCTGTAGACAAAAGGCACAAGAGACACAACATGTTTTATTGAAAAAAAGACTCATGCATCATTAAAGATAAGTGAATAAATCATTTTAAAAAGATATTGATACAGTAAAGGAATCAAGCTCAGCAGGTGATCTCTGCCCACTGCCCGCCATTAGATTTGGAACTAATTGCAGCCTCAGGATCGAGTGTAGCAATTGGAAGTCATTTGGGACTGAAAGAAAGAAAGAAAGAAAGAAAGAAAGAAAGAAAGAAAGAAAGAAAGAAAGAAAGAAAGAAAGAAAGAAAGA
>JBBBVU010000003.1:26876088-26886783 GCA_037177055.1 Atherinosoma microstoma
AAAGAAAGAAAGAAAGAAAGAAAGAAAGAAAGAAAGAAAGAAAGAAAGAAAGAAAGAAAGAAAGAAAGAAAGAAGCGCTTCATTAGGTTGAATCGATAGACAGCTCTTCAAAGGGACACAGTGAAGCAGTGTTTTTAACTCTTCTGAGCCTCATTATGTTTGAATAATTAGTAAATACTGAATAAACAAGCGTGTGTCCCATAACACTTGACCCATGAATGATTCAAAAAGGCATTAGTCGAGGGACGATCCAGTGTTGTGGCTAAACATAATAACTTGGAAAAGAATCTAATTCAAAGTGCATCTTCAGCCATTTTATTACAGGCAGCTTGTGATAAAGAAACATCATTTGTTCATATTTCTTTATTTGCATCTTTTGGGGGAAATAAAAGCTAAGTTCACACAGTTTGACAGATATGAATTTGCACCAACAAGGTGATTCCCAAAGACCAATTACCCAACAACTTGGCATATCTTAGCATGGTGGTGGGATGGTGTGTCCTTCAAAACAGAGGGGACAAGTGGAGGACAACAGAAGAAGTGTCAGGCATGAAAAAAAAAAACTTTATACAGTAGATGAGTAATTTCTGAAAGTGAGGTCCTTTAGAAATGAGAAATGTCCTTGAGAAGTGAGGAAAAATATCCAATAATGACCTTTTACAGGATCTCAGATGCATCTGGACCATCAGTTGATCCATCGACTGTTCAGTGAAGCCTAATCAGAAATGGTCTTCATTGGAAGGGTGACTTAAGGCATGAACACAGGGAAAAAGTCTGAGGCGTGCCAGATTACACAAGACCTGGACTTAAAATGAGTGGCAACTGGTCATATGGAGTACCAGAACCCAGAACTCAAACATTATTGAAGCAGTGTTGGATCATCTTGAAAGAAAAAAAAGAACAAGAAGTCCTTCAAAAAGCCTATAGAATTATTCCTGAAGATCACTTAAATTATAAGAGAGATTGTCAAGAGGGTTCAGGCTGTGTTGAAGAATAAAGGTTGTGCTAAGCTCATTACAATTATACAAACTCTGTTTTTGGCCTTAATACTCTGTTTCCGTTCATTCTTCACATATCAAAAAATCACTACTAATTTAAGTAATTTCCTATTTTACCAGCAGCTATTAAAAAAAATGAGGGGTGGTCTGAGACTTTTGCACTGTACTTTAACATATCACTGATCACAATAAAACAGAAAACAACACAAAACAGAAAAGCTTAAAAAAAAACAACATTTAACTTTTCGTTCAGTCTCAGGCCAAGAAAATTGTCCCATTTTTACCTTAAAGTAAAATACTGCTTTGTTCTTAATAATTGCATTTTGTGATATGCTGTGTTTTAAATATAGCTTTTGTGTTTTCTGATATGTTATACATATATAAGTTTTTCACTCGACTCGACTTTCTGACAGTTCTTAACTGTCAATAAAAAGTTTTTTTTTCTTTAATCATTCTACAACCCAAAGAGTCAGTGTCATTCCCCAGATTCTCCAGTTTTCTGTTCTTCTCTTTATTGACAATTCTCACATCTTTTAGATTTTAGTTCACTTGAGGTCTGAAACCAACGATCTTCTCTCAGGAAGAGACTCTTTGCCCACATCTCCGTACTTTTCTCTGTAAAAGTTCAGGTCACACACCTTTTACTTTGCTCTGTAAGAGAGAAAGATCTCTGTTAGAAATACTGACTTGTGTGAGCCAGCCAACAGAAACTCCACAAAAACATACATTTGAAACCATGTATTGCCAGGCAGTTTCTTTTCACTGGCTCTGTCTGCATCCATCTCCATTAAAATATTTCTGTCAAAGCTGGAGAAACAAACCACAGGATAATAGCTATTAATCATCATTCACAGGTTGTAATATTTCTAGTACTACTGCAAAAAACTGACACTAAAACAGCACAAGGAACCTTGGTGTCAAAAGGTGTGACTGCGCTTGTTCAGAGACTGTTCAACATGCAAATACACGGCCTTTTCAGGTGTGACATTTGGTTCCTCTCCACACAGAAAGAATCCCAGATACCCACAGAGATGGGGAGATTAAGCAGCCTCGGCTCAAATCTGTCAACTGCCCGTGTGATCTTCCACCCTGCTTGCCACAGCCCTATTACTCACCTTTCTTGCTCTGCTACCACCCTCACCATGGTTTTTGTCACTCATCACATCCAGACAAACATGAATTTTAAATATTAATAAGCTTTTCAGACAAGAAGTGACACACACTGTGGGACAGTCAGACAGACTGTCGCAGTGGTGTTGGTGGGTAGAAACCAGCCATGGTCAAACACCCAGCCATCTCATTAGTAATTTACATTGTGGTGTGATTGAGGTCCTGTGGATGAACAAACCTGCAGGGCTAAAAGGTGAGTACTAAAATCCCTGCTTTTTATTTTTTTATTTTTTTTTTTAGAGGAAATAGAGAATCATATCAGTGAAGAGAAATGGTGAATGGAGGCCTGCATTTACTGAAAAATGTATGTCATTTTTCCTCCAGATTTAATGTGCTCCATTTGGCTTACATTAAGGGAGTTGTTAAGCACTGAAGAGTTAAGTGAACAGAGGCTTCCATTAGCCGGCTGTGATGGCTTAACTGCTAAGCAACTCTATGACCTATTAGAAATGAAGGACAGAGGGTTACCGTGTGGGACACAGAGCAGCTGAGTAAGAAGTCACACATGACTGAAAATCTTCTTTGAGCAAAAGCTGATGTGAAATGCTGAGTTCATATCAGGGTTATATAGTATCATTACATTACAACACTATGATCCACCTCAGGCTACAGCTGGGGACATATTTGACCCATAGCCAAAGGCAATAAAGTCACAGCAGAAGCACTTCTAAGACCGCTGCATGACTCCTGTCTGACTGTCTACAGCAGCATCTCGCTTCCATCATGGAAATGAGGCAGTGTGCTCAGGCATGCCTCTAGTTCCCCAGTGGAGAGTATGGTTCCATTTGGTATTTAAATGGGTCAAACTGTGGTGATTTATTCATGCGCTGAGTCTTTAGTGCCACTCAGTTTGACAGGCAAGTTCTAGGCTCACCCTAAACATAAATGCTTTCTGCCTTTAACTTTTAAAAGAAAAAAAAAGAACATCTATATTTTATTATGTATAAATATCTGCTCGCATCACAGCTATAAAATAAACTGAATCTTTTTTTTCCTTTTTTTTCTTTTACTGTTTTATTGGTCATTATCTTGAATATTGAATGATGTCTGATGTATTGTTGTATTTTTTTGTATCTTTATGTTTTTATCTTGTGAAGCACTTTGTGAGATTTCTCTGTGAAAAGTGCTATATAAATACATTTTACTTACTTACTTACTTACTATAAAATTAACTGTATTTCCCTGCATGTGTGTTTGTTTATAGCACTAATAGAGTTTATAGAGTGGTACACTGTAATATTTCAAAGTCCAGAATTTGTCACCTCAATAAACATTCAGTATAGGTAGAATTAAAGTAGTATAGCATTATGCAGGAGTTTGTTAACTTTTTATATGTAAATAAGACCAATTATTGGAAAAAAATGTAAAGCCTTTGCCCCTAAAGTGAGGGGATCATGAGGGTTTGTTAAGGTCTGAGGGGTATTCTGCATGCATGGTTTGGCTAGTCTTCAGGAATAATTATCCCATCCATGGGGTATAATGGGGTCACTGGAAAGGTTGATGAGCATAAACATGATATGAATTATGTGCTATGTATGGCCTGTACAGTGACCAGGTTTCAACCTATCTGAGCACCTGTGGGAGTTTTTGGACTGAGGTGTCAGGCAGCATCCTCAGCCACCATTATTACAATACCAAATGAAGGAATATCTTTTGGAAGAGTGGTGTTTCATACCTTTGTTATACTGTAGTTTCACAGTCTTGCAAGAACTATGTGCCAAGACACATTTTTGCTGTCCTGTCTAAAAATGCTGATTAAAAACCTAAAACCAAAAACTATGAAAATTTGTATTCTTTTTAAAAACTATTTTCCAGCCCGTTTTAGAATAGTCAGAGCAAAGCAAAGGGCTTTAAAAGCACTGTCCTTTAGATAAGATAAGATAAGATAAGATAAGATAAGATAAGATAAGATAAGATAAGATAAGATAAGATAAGATAAGATAAGATGACACTTTATTAATCTCACAGTGGAGAAATTCACTCGTTACAACAGCACAGAAAGGTGCAAAGAAAGTAGGAAATGTGCAAAAATTAAATTAGGTTTCAATAACAGGTAATAAAAGTAGAATAAAAGTATCTTATATACAAAAATAAGAAATAAGTTACTTAGAAGAAAATTTACAATAGGAATTTCAAAAGAAAAAGTTTAAATTAAATATCAAAGATAACAAAAAAGCAGTCGACATATAGTATATAAGTACACTTATTAATAAAGTAACAGTAATGGCAGGTTTTATATGAGGTTGTTGCTCATGGTTAATTGAAGGTTTTTTGCAAATGTATAAAGACTGTTGCTACGAAGCAGAGTTGTACAGTCTGACAGCAGTGGGAATGAAGGACCTGCGGTAGCTCTCCTTCCTGCACTGACGGGGCCTCACTCTGCGCTAAAGAGCCGCTCAGCTCCACGACAGTCTGGTGCAGTTGGTGAGAGGTGTTGTCCATGATGAGTGTGAGCTTGGTCAACATCCTCCTCCCACCCACCTCCTCCACAGAGTCCAGTAGGCAGCCCAGTACAGAGCTGGTCCTCCTGACCAGCTTGTTCAGCCTCTTCCTGTCCCATTCTGTGCTGCCCGAGGACCAGCAGACCTCAGTCTCTTCAGAAGGTGGCGGCTACTCTTGTACAGGGTGTTGGAGTTGTGGGACCAGTCCAGTTTATTGTTCAGGTGAACACCCAGGTACTTGAAACTGTCCACTATTTCAATGTCCTATCCCTGGATGTTCACCGGTGTGTGTGGCAGTGTCCTTCTCCTGAAGTCATCACTACTTCGTCTTACTGGTGTTCAAGCACAGGAGGTTGCTCTCACACCAGTCCCCAAAGTCCATGATGACTGACCGGTACTCCAGCTCGTTCCCCTCAGACACACAGCCAACGATGGCTGAGTCATCAGAGGAATTTTGGAGGTGGCAGCTCTCCGTGTTGTAGATGAAGTCCGAGGTGTAGACGGTGAAGAGGAAGGATAAAAGGACGGTCCACTAAAGAATATTTTCTTTTTGTGTTTGCTATTTGTCCTCGCCTTTCTTTTTGTTGTTGTTGTTCTTTGTTTTTTCACCTGTCAGCATGTGTTAGACAGCAATACATTCTTGGAGGACTTGAGCTCTTGCTAGTGCTAGTAACATTTTTTTTTAATAGAGCAGTTAATCATTCAATAATCTAACATAATATAAAACAATAGTTATTTTCAGCTTAAATCTAATATACTGTAACGGTACAGTATTCTAAATTTTGGTGAGATAAAAGAAAAGAAGGGAAAGAGCCACAAGCATACAGAATATGACACAAAATACTGTGTTTGTAAAAAAACAACAACAAAGAAATGGAGAAAAAAAATCCATATATACGGTTGATAATTACAGACGCATGCTTGGCTCTAGTGTATTTTTTCCTCTCTGAAAGCATTTTCTCGTGTTACCCAGACTTACCGTCCAGTGAACGTAGAGGGCAAACCACAAAAACCATCTGAGAGAATGCATTTTAAACACAACAAGAATCTTTACTTATACGAAAGAACTCCCAACAAAATTAATCTATGTGCACTTTACAGAAAAATTGAACAACTTCAATTATAGTCCAATTAGAATCCAGTTAATTCTTCTATTGTCCAATTCAGGAGTAACTTTAAAATGTAAGTTAAAAGATTGACTGGCAAAGGAAATCAAGAAATTGCCCTGAATCATCCCTTTGATTTAGTCCACTACACTGAGTATGCATGGGGATGTGGATTATTTTGTACCTTCTTACAGGAAGAAACATCCTGAATAGCCAAGCTCATGGAGGACAGTCATCCATGTTGAGTTTTTCTGAGCAACAGTATTTGAAATATCAAATAACATCCATGAAAGTAACAAATGCATCTTACGCATGTAAGCAAGGAAACCCTCAAACTTGCATCCAGGAAGGTGACTGTTGCATAGTAAAAAGAATGTATTTTAGCTATGACCATGATCATTTTCTGATCCTTACTAATATATTTTGATCTAAGTGACGTTATTTCCTGTACCTAACCAGGAAGTGACAAAAGCTTTTAGTAAAGTTTTCACTCAGAAGGGAAAGAGCAGCGGATACATGTTGGTTTTACACTTGCATCCCAAAGCTGAAAGCGAATGAATGATCAAAGGCACTGCATGTGACCCTCCATCCCTGCTTATGAGGATTTTGTAGCTTGTTAAACAAATCACTTAAAAATGATGACTGCTCCAACGTAAAAAATGCTTATATAAATCATATTTCTGGGCTGCCGATTGTAGAGGCAGTCTTTTCTTTATGGGTCATAAGAGAAAGTGACTAATATGGCCATTTCACTTGAAAAACATCTTATTTTTATGAAGTGTCATCACATCTAATGAAACGCTGGGTTTTGTGTAATGTTTTGCACCTCATGGTCACCGTTCAAACTATCTTAATCTCCCTTTGAAATCTTCTGGCTGATGCGTCTGCTTTCATTGACTCCAGGTCACCTGTATGTGTGCACAAAACAAAAGAGAGGGTGCACGCTTCATAGCACTTAACCATGAAAAAAAAATCCTCAGATACAAACATATACACAGGCACACATACACATAGAGCTGCATTGTATTTACCACCCATGGGAGGTGTGAAAGAAGGAAACAAGGAGAAAGGAGAGATGAATGATGATAGCAATAGGTTGACCTACGATTCGCCTCCGGTGAGAGGCCTCAAAAAGACCTGCGAACAGTGTGTTAAACAGGGTGAGATTCTTATCAAGGTCAGCAGACAAAGGGACTGGCTCCATCTCTTCAACATCCACAGCTTATAGAAACGCCATCGCTCTTTGTATGTGTTGAAAGTGTCATATAAAACTGTCATGTTGCACATAAAGAGCCAGACTGCTCACTTTCTGTTGAATGGACAGTGTTATACTGTAATTATTTACAGCTGTGAATAATATCCGCTATCTTGTTTTGACTTCTTGAGTTACACATGCTCCCTTCCAGCAAGCAAATTTAGGTACTTCTGTTTGTAATTTCTTTGCTGTTTTTATTTACTGCATGTTACTGAGTCAAGAATATTTACTTTTGCTTGTTTGCGTCATCTACTGACATGATTGAGCTAGGTAAAAAAGGGAATGGAGAACAACAGAGATTAAATGTGATGACATTTCCTGACAGGAGTTAAAAAGAGGCACTTGCATGGTCAGGTTCCTGAGCCTCTGGCCACAAGAAAAATGTCATAAAACATGTGAAAACATGTCATAGGTGTAATAAAAACCATTTAAAAAACATAACAAAACTCAACACAAACCATTTGTAGAGCAAAAGTAGGAACAAAGATTAGGGTCTTGACTGTATCATGTTTATTTCTTCTGATGAACATGTTAATGAGAATGGATGCAGTCATTATATTCTCTCTGTGTTTGAATTATTAGACCTTTGAATTGCTTTTCTTACTTGATTTCAGTCTAACCCACCTGCAGGTGCTGGGTGCAGAAATACAGCCAACAAGTACTGACACTGTTTTTCAGGCCTGGGAAGTGCACAGTAATTACACTAATACGCCACCCTCTCAGCAGGCTCATTTGTTTAGCTTCCAATAGGGACAGCCAGATGGTCCCTTGAGCCCCTTGTTCTTCCATATTCATGAGATGAAGTTTGACCCCTCCACCTCTGAGGGGCTGACCTCTAACCTGGACTCTTTAGGGCATCAATAGGATGTGGAAGAGGGCTGAGGGAGAAGCATTGCAACAACCAAATCAACCCCCACCCTCAGTCCCTTGGGTGAGTGCCAGACCCCTCTGAGTGAGGACATTTGGATATGTGTGAGCAACAGAGTCAGCCCAAGCCTGGCGAGCTTTCACATGAGTTCCCATGCTCTGGTGGGGCGTACTCTCTGGAGGTAGACATCTGTCCCAACAACACAGAGTCTTATACACTGAAGGGTGGGTGAGGTTTGGAGTGCATTGACAAAGGCAAGGAATCAGACTAATGATGTAACACCATGTCATCAGTGTTCGAGAGTGTGTCGCTGAACTCTGACCTGCCTGCAGCGTGCGTTCCTGGAAGAACTGGATTTAACATGTGTTGTTTCGGAGAGAAATCTTTCATAAAATACTGATCTAAGAAATAAATGCATTTTCAAACGACGCCCAATCCTACAAAAAGGTAAAAATGTAAAGTAAACCATAAAGTCAACCACAACCTATTCCCCTCTTTAATGTGCAGTGGTGCTTCTACTGTGGAGGCAGTGAACTGTTGACATAAAGCTGAAAGAAATAGATGCAGCTTTTTGTTCCTAAACTGCAGCTTGAAGCCAGTTTTTAATGACTATGTCAGCTTACTTGCAGCCATTCAGCTGTCACTCATTTATTCCCCATCACTTGCATTTTCATTGTGTGGAGTCTATAGGAGTTGTATATTTCAACTATACAGAGGAAATGATATTGCAACTGACACTCCTGACAAATAAAACAAAGCATTCTTACTTTAAAAAAGAAAAAAGGACACTGGTTTTAGATAAGGATTAGTTTATTCATCATGAAAAGCCAGAAAAACATGTCTATGATTTGTGGGCTGGCAAGAGCTCATGTGTAAATATCCCTTGTCTGGATCATCTTAAGTGGTTCAAAACAACCCTTGTACAAAGTATAAAATGCTAAATATAAGTCAGCATCTGCAGTGTTAGAACTTATGAACTTCATCACTCTCTGATCTAATTTTTCTTGTTTTCCCTCATATCTGTTACTGAGACAAGTTGGCCAAATTGATTCTTACTCAAAGCTCTTGTGACTTTGCCTGCATTGGCACTTGCCAGCAACATTTTTCACAGACTGTGTCTGAAAACATGGCAAGGGATTTACAAGAGTTTTAACAGATCTCTTCCAAATCTGTCTCCCATATTTCCACCAACTTTATAAAAGAATAAAACTAAACTACTGAAGTACCCTGATGATACATTACTTTTATATACAGTACCTTCTCCATAGAGGGTCCATATAATGAAATATTTTGCCGCTTGAACTGTAATGGAGAAAGAAGGTACAGGTACTGCCATTTTAAATGGATATAACAGTGTATAAACAGTAAAGAGTGTGTAGAGAGGATGAAAATGGTTTACCAACTGCTGTGATTAAATGTGAGTAAATATGCCACTGCACGACAATAACCTTTGCTTTTTCTTCTTTGGTTGCTGTGATGGCAGAAATGGTTGTGGTATTTCTTTATTATGATCTTATCTGGCACTATTTGGCCACAGCAGTTTGCAGGGGCTATGTGCCTGTGAAGTGGGGATGAGCTGGAGTGAAGATAACACTGTACATCCATCTGACTAATTGGCCCTACACTGCAGACAGAGGGGAAAAAAACTGATTTATGGAGCCTGAGAGAGCAGTTTCAAGGTTTGAAAAAAATCTATCCTTCTCTATCAGTTTACACTCACGTCTTAATTTAGAGCCCATTTACCAATTAAAAAAAGGGTAATCTATGGTCTCATTAAGGATACACTGTGTTCAATTTCCAGCTATTTTATGCCCATGATAGAGACCTTGTTTGTACAAGCTTATTGTGGGCATTTTCTGCTTGCAAAGCAGTGTGTGGAATTGTATTGTGTTGCATGCAGAAAAGGAACACAAATGTGCAACCCCTGGGTGATGCCACCTCTGGCAGGCTAAAAGCCTTTTGCAATGGTTTGGATAAGCCGATTATGTCCTACCCGGAGATGATCATGTAACATTTTATTTCGGGTGGCCACATATTAACCCCCAATTATCTGCACAATAGCCTCTAATTCACTGTTCACTTATAATTTGTGGATCCTCTCTTTAATAGGGACATTGGTTGTTAAAGCGTCTCTTTTGTACAAACTGTGCCCCTGAGGTAATGTTACACACAGTGCTGACATACTGAATTCATGACATTGAGTAGACAGTCCTGTCTAGGCCTCTCACACAGCACTGCTCTGCTGCCATGGATACGTCTTACAATTTCCACATCACAATTGTCACAGAGATTTCTGCTCTTTGATATGGCTTTTGTCACAACAGATCTTGGAAGTGACTCAAATGAAAGTTAGATATGAGTGTAAATTGACTGTGGAAGTATAAAGGAAGTAAATGTTGTTACGTCATCATTATTTCTATGCACACTTTCCAGCAACAAACTTGAACATTGAATCTCTCAGGATAAATACATTTGCATTATGAAGGAAAGTATTGTCTGAGAAAATCAACACTTGTACATAAGTCATTACACACCGCTTCAGTACCTCATAAAATGGGCCATAAAAGAGTGTGACCCATAATGAAAAGTCCAATATACACTGCCTGGCCAAAAAGAGAAAGCCACCAGCTGGATTTAAATAAGCAAATAGGCACCTTAGACTTCCGGTTATGGCGTGGTGCTGGTAAGACGCATTTCGGTGAGGCTCCAAGTTAATTTGCTGAAACTACTATACAGAAGACCACAAGTAGTTCGGCCCTTGGGTGTACGTTGGAGTATTTTATAAATCGACATCATGGTGGGGAAAAATCAGAAAACGGTTCAGCAAACCCCTGTAACGTCGAAGTCGTCAATGGCA
>JBBBVU010000003.1:26886883-26908076 GCA_037177055.1 Atherinosoma microstoma
CTCTGACAAGCGTACAGCTGGAATTGACAGGAATTTTCGCTGTTCAGGGTCAGTGGAACGACTCCTACACCCATTCATAACAATGTGCTATCCGCAGGCATCTGTCTATTGTTCTGTGAACTCTTGACCCAAAAAATGGCGGCGCGCATTGAATCATGGGATTCAATTACGTCATGCGAAATCGCTCAATAAAGAGATGGACATCAGTAGATTGGGAGCATTTTGACATATCTGCCAAGAATTAATGAAGAGGCTACAAATAAAACTTTTTTGATATAGTTGATTTATACTATAATTGATTTATATACCTTGATCATTGATACTTTGATATATCGCTTTCAACACATAAATAATTTAATCTGTTACATTTAGATTCTGACAATACCATTATGTTTACAGATCCACTGACACATGTAATATAAGGACTGTCTGCTGTACATCTGATAACCAGCAGATGGCAGTACTTCCGAATGAGCTGTTAAACGGGGCCTCGAGTAATGAAACATTTGGCAAACGAAATGGCCAGAAAGACTCGACACATTCACAAGGCTTCATCTCACCATCACTACTGGTGGCAAGATGGAGGAAGGCCTGAACTGGAGATGATTAAACAGCGTCCAAAATGATCCAGAGTCAACATGAAGGTACTAGGATGTAGAACAGATTATGGTCAGAAACTACTGTGAAAAACCATTAGCAAAACCACTGGTGAAGGCCTGCGTTACCACGCTGTTCGGAGAGATAATCTGGCAAAGTCTGGAACTCCTGCAGATCCTTAAATAGCTGAGGAAAGGAGCTGCAGCTGTGAGCGATGATTGCTCCAGACTCCGCCCTGAGCCTCCAAAGCAACCTGCTCAGCCCCACCTAAAATAAAAATAAAACATAGCCAGAGCAAACCATGACACAAAGTAGGGAACCACTGTCTTCGAGGAAGAAATGTGGTCGGGTAAAAATCCTGAATGATCATGATCAGCGATCACTTAAATGTTTGGTGAAATCAAATAAAAGAAAAACAACAGTAGAGCTCAGGTCTGTGTTTAATAGTGAAAGTAAGAGTATTTCCACATGAACAATATGAAGGGAACTCAAGGGATTGGGACTGAACAGCTGTGTAGCCATAAGAAAACCACTAATCAGTGAGAATAACCAGAGAAAAAGGCTTCAATTTGCATAAAGATTGGACTCTGGACCAATGGAAGAAGGTCATGAGGTCTGATGAGTCCAGATTTACCATTTACCCTGTTCCAGAGTGCATCATAAAAAGAAAAGCAGATGAAGTAATGCAGCCATCATGCCTAATGTCTACTGTACAAGCCTATGGGGGAAGTCTATTATCTGGGGTTGCTGTAGTTGGTCAGGTCTAGGTTCAGCAGCATTATGTGCCCAAAGAACGAGGACAGCTGACGACCTGAAACTGAATGAGCAGGTTATTCCATCAATGGATTTTTTTCTTCCCTGATGGCACGGCCATATTCCAAGATGACAATGTCAGGATTCATTGGGCTCAGATTGTGAAAGAGTGGTTCAGGGAGCATGAGATATCATTTTAACACTTGGATTGGCCACCAGAGTCTTTGGGATGTGCCGGAGAAGGCTTTGTGCAGTGGTCAGACTCTCCCATCATCAGTACAAGATCTTGGTGTGAAATTAATACAAACCTCGATGGAAGGCTTATCAAAACAATGCCAAAGGGAATGTATGCTCTAATCAAAGCTAAAGTGGTCCAACAAAATATTAGAGTGTGTGACCTTTGTCCTTTGGTGGCGACTTTTTGTTTTGGCCAGGCAGTGTATAAATCCGTTATCATCCAGTCTCACCATATTCAGTCACTGCAATCTTCCTTGAATGTCCAGTTGAAAGTACTGGCAAATGCTTGGAAGCATAGCCAAAGTAAAGAACACCAAAACATGACAACCTCTGAACAGACCATTGACTCAGGCATCAGTCAGGGCTCCTCGCTAAACTCATTTCCAGGACAATAAAAGGTACTAACACATTGCCTCCCTGAGCTGGCTCACTGTTAGATTCCCTATTGATTTTTTTAAATCTTAGATGCACATTTCCTTAAATCCATCTCAAACTTATTGACCCAGTACATGTCCTTCTGATCATTGAAAAACTGCAGATAGTGCACTGCTAAGTATTCCCAGATCAAAGTTTGTGACAAAGGGGATTCTTGCCTTTTTCATTAGACACCCATTTCTTATCAAACTCTATAAATGCCTTTAAATTACGTCTTAAAGCATTCCTCTTTGTGAAAGCCTTTGGTAATGGTATTTTATTATTATAATCCCTGGAACATCTGCTTTAACTAAACTTATCTATTCTAAAGGAATAAATTCTAAATTTGAATCACATCTGAGGATACACGCTGGCTGTGTTTTATTTCAGTCAATTCCACTGGTGTTCAGAGGCTTGTTTTCACCCTCTACCCCTGGTTTTAGAGGCAGTGTTGCATGACGTGAGTATTATTCAGGACTATGTTATGAAGTAGGTTAGATACAAACACAATTCTGTCATTTATCTAAAATATGTGGTATTTTTTGTCAGTTTAACATATTTCTATCAATGTTGTTAATTTATCTGTTAAGTATACTAACAAAGGATTCTTGCACACCTCGAGTAAAGGTACGGTCCTTGCTTTTTTGTCTTTTTTAAAAAACTTTTGATAAGGAATTTGATACTATGTATACAGTGCCTTTTTTGGGATCTTAGCAGTCAGTCATGAGGTTTTGCGGATGGATGACAGAAAGGAAAGAAAAGGTAGATTTACCAAAGAAAACAAAACTATTGCCTCTTCTTGCAGAGGGCACTTTAGGCTTTTATGACACTTTCTGCATTTATTTAATCTAAACTAATTGCAGTTTCATTACACTAAATGTTGTTTTCAAACACCACTTCTGGAGTATAACTTCACTTTCTTTCAAATAGGTTTGTAAGACCAATCTAACTTCATCATTTTCAATTTGGTATGAAATACACAAGTCAGGTGTTATTTTTACACCTAATTTTAGTAAATGGAATATAACTTGAATTCTCCTGGTGCTTGTAGGAAGATATGGGAAACAAACCTGATCTTTAATGACTAAACAAACTCTAATCACTTTTTACATTACATTACATTACATTAAACAGTCATTTAGCAGATCATTTTATCCATAGCGACTTACAATTGAGGTTTTTTGCCAGTGATGCCAACACTGGAGGCAAGGAGGGTAAGGTGTCTTGCCCAAAGACACAATGACAGTTGACTGGGCGGGATTTTTATAGTGCTTCAGATCAGCATCTGAAAAAACATCGCTCTTCTAGTGGCAGATATGGGCCCCAGTCATCTAATGAAGAGCCTTTGAACTGGCTGTGATTCTCTGCTAATATAATATTGTGTAGGTTACCATGCAGACACTTCAGCTCTGACCAAATTTAATTCCTCTCCTGCCGGGATCAGGGGATGCACACATATCCCACAGATGGTCAGGGAGTGCCACGATCCACGAAGCCACTGAGAGCTGTTGACTCATTATCTGAAATAGGAGGATTGGAGGTAAATGGGGAGAAGAGCAAAGTAAAGAGATGGTAAATGATCCCTGAGGTGTAGGTACAGGAGACGCTGCATTAGCCTCGTAATGAAGCAAAGAGATGTTTCAACCTGTATGAGTTGTTTTGTTTTTTTTTAAATTTTGGAGTGAAGCTAAAGCTGTGCAAAGTGGTGCTGCATGACATTGAAAAGAACCAATCTGTCAGGTATCCAATATCACTTACTTGGCACTTTAGGGCAGTTTAATCATTGGATCGATAAGAAAAACTCTGACCGACCCAACAGCTTCTAGCAATGGATCTGCCATAAAACTGCAACACCTTATTAAGCTCTTGAGTTGGTTTTAATCAGTATGATAACGATGTTAAACGGGTGTACTTGTTTTGCATGTAATTTATCATCCCAACAGCACATTCTGCAGCAGTTTGTCAGAGTTGATGCATTAATTTGATCTTCTTCACAAATGAATTAGCACAAAAGCTAGTGTGTAATAATTACGGAATCTGCTCACAGTATAATGCAAAGTTATAATGCCAGTCTTATGAATGCAAATTTTCATGACCTCTACATTATACATAAACTCAAGCATGTCTGTGTTATTAAAGCCTTATACACATACCTTGAGGAAGTACTATATAAAGAGAATAGTGCAATAGACCATCCTGCCAATGGTTTTTGGTGCTCCTTGATGATTGATTGGTTCCACTCTGTGTCCCCACACTATCAGTCAGAGGGAGGAGAAACTGTTTTCATCAATATTAATTTATTTTTTCTCATCTATATTCATATCCTCATTCATATTCATCTCTGGTTACACACAGCAGATTAGGGAGCTTTGTGTGCATTTTTGCGGATCATCATTTGAGATGACGAGGTGGAGGACTACCACGGTTTTCCTGAGATTTGTGCTGCAGGTTGTATTACACTTAGACTGGGAAATAAACTGCAGCGAGTATTTACTCTGGGATACTGTTATGTAATGATGTAGGGCTGCTATTGATCATTTGATGGCTAGACTACATTGGTGAACAGATGACTAGATCAACTTTTTTTAAAAATCCAAATTTACATTGCTGGCTGTAATATATAGCATTACCCAGAAGGATTTTTTTTTTTTTTTTTAAAGTCAACAGGGACCATGAACAAAACAGTAGAATCACTTCACTTTCACCAAGTCAGATTTTATATTCAAGTCCAACTAAACCCAACAAACCTCCACATTCACATGAAAAGTGATAACCCCTATCATCAGTTCTCTGACAGAACATTGCTGGATGACCTTGATAGCAGTGCTACCATTACCAGGTCTAGAGGCAGGATCTGGAAGTTAAAAAAAAAAGTTGAAGCTAGAATCTTCTACCTAAGCCCATCTCCTTTGTCAAAGCTAGCAAATAACCCAAACCAAGCTTACAATGATAACCACCATCTGGTATTCTATCCACAGCTGCTGACTGGCAGCTTAAGGAGACCTGGGAAGACATCTGAGACTGACTAACAATAATAATAGTGCACGGAGGAAGATTATGAGAGAAAGAACATAAACCTGATGCAGTAGGGCCAGAGCTGAGGATGGATGACTAACTGTGAACCAAATAAACAGTGATGGGAGGTTTTGCAGGAGTGTTAATCCTTAAAACATTTAACCTGATGGACCTGATAGAGGCTGCGAAGACATCAATAACTGAAGAAAGAGCAAATAGTTGGATATGGCTTGCTACACCCTTCTGCACTCCGATGGTTTTGCCATGGCACTGCAACAGTCGTTGTCTCGTTGTAAATTCTCCACATCTAGAAAATGTGGATCAAATTAGGTAGACTTGTGTGTTGATCATCACTGCATTGCTGCTTAAGCTCATCCCGTTCTCATGGCAGCTTATTATTTTGCACTTTATCCTCTTGACATTAAATCAAGATGCTTTTTTTTTTTTCAATCCTTGCAAATACATTACAAATGAAACATTCCATCACCTGCAAATAAGTCGGCTCTATAAACACAGATCCTAATTTAGTTTGTGCTTGTGGGTGTAGTGATGTTGGCTCCCATAAGTAATTTGATTCTGCCTCATGTATAAGCTCTGCTGTTGTATTCCCCAGAGCTCTGCAGCACCTGAGAAAAGAGGGTTCTTCTCAGTATCCAGAGAGCTCATTCAGACAGGACTGGACACTTTCTCCCTCATCATTCATTATCTCCGAGAGTTATTCACTCAGCTGTGGGATTTTGATTAATAATACGACAGTCACGTACGAACAAGGATCTGGATTCTTCAGAGATGGTCCAATTAATGTCACTGGTTTTGATTGTGTCTTCTTTTCTTTGCTTCTCTTTTGATTAATTTCTAGCCCATCTTCTGTTCACTTCATTCCTTCTGTTCCCTCTCCGAACTACCTCTCCCTTTAATTTCTCCTTATTTGCTCCTCACGAACTGCTCATCTCCTGTTTCCCCCCCCCACCACAGTAAACTCTTCACAATTCAGGGATGACAAAGTCGAAGCAGTCTGTTGTACACACATATAAACAAATATGTGTTATAAGTGAAGAAAAAACAAGAGGGAAGCTGGTAACACTTGCTAAAGATATACTTGTCTGCCCTCTCTCCCTGTGCTTATTATGCTAAAGGTCTGTAATACAGTCATAAATGACGCATCATGAACCACAAAGAGAATTTTTGTGTATGTAAGTTTATTCATTTACCTTTCCAGAAATAGGAAATGACTTGCTTCTGTATGTGTTTGTTCCTGACATACTACATGGACAGTTAAATGTTTGTGTGTGTGTTGTTGTTGTTTTTAGACAATAGACCTTAGGAGATTTCTCAAGTCCTCTCTTTTGTCTAAGCTGCTCCCTTTTCTGTAGATGCTCTGCACCTGCTGTAATCAGCAGAAAATAATGTTTTTACTGCATTTAGTCCCAGAGCGCTGTGTCTTTCTGAGGCTCAGTTGAAAGAGGTTTAAAGAAGAATCACTGCTGTGACAACAGGGGAAGAAATAGTCTCTCAAAGCACACTGCTCCTTAGAGACTTTCATACACTCAGCATCCAGCATTTATTGCAATGCAACTTTTTCTGGCTCAATATGCCCTAGATTTTTAGGAAAACAAGCTTCTTTAAAATAGCACAGCATGAATTCTAATGACTCGTGAACTTGGCCATATTTCTTAAGCCTTTACATGATAAACCTTACTGTATAATCCAGCAGGCAGGCCTCCACTTTTCTAAGATTTAAGAAAATACTCCAGTAATAGAGCCCTGTCCCTATCATTTACCCACTTTTTCAAAATCCTTCAAAATGCTCTGAAGGAAGCTGTGCCATGTGATGCTCAAACCCAGACTTAAAAAGTTTTAATCGTCACTGTCTTAAAACTGTGAATGACTTTCTAGATGAGGGATTAGACAGCTCAGGCTGCCATCACCTCTAGATTGGACTACAGCAATTCTTGACCTTGAACCCTTGTCCTTCCATCACCTGCAATTAGTCCAGAATGCTGCTTCTGGTCTTTTAACAGATCACAAAAGGCATGATCATATCACTCCACTTTTAGCAGGTTTATACCAGCTGCACCTTTTTATATTGATTTAAAGATTCTTTAACTCATTCTAAAACTTTTAAATGGTACAGAACTCATCTATTTAACTGAGGTGTTTCACTTTATAACCCCTTGTTTAAAGCATAGAGGGGAATGGGCTTTCTCACTGGCAGCCCCCTAGACTCTAAAACAACCTGCCTCTCGTTATTCACACTGTAGTATCTTCACAAACCTTCAAATTCTGTCTAAAAACTCACTTTTTTTTTTTACTTTGGCTTGTAATTCAGGCTAATTTAAGCACTTTCGCCAACCCTGTTGTTTTTAAATGTGCTATAGAGATTCAGAAGAAATCTGCACAAATTTAGGAAAAAATAATCCCCATGTTTAAATGTTGTGTGATTTTTAGTGGTTCATGAATGGCGATAAACAGTGGGTAGCACTAATTCTTCAGCCAAAAGTGGGTGCGACATAATGATTGCAGCCAAATTTTAAATCACAGAATGCAAATAAATAAACAGAATGGGAATCATCTTTTAATTTTGACAGCACTATGCTATTATTTCTTCGTATTATACAACCTCTATCTATTATATAAAAGCAGATTATAGTGCAAACATTAGCAAATCATTTCATTTTAAACAATGTTTAAAACTGTGACTAATGAGCAAAAATTGTACCCGGGAGTTTGTAGAAGAGTTAAAAAAAATTTTTTACAGCGGCAATGTTTAATCAAATGTTTCACTAAGTGCTGTGATTTATCTGTGGTTCATTGCTCTTCTTTTTAATAAATTATACTTGTGAAAAAGCATTCAGAAACCACAAAGAAAAACAATTCTGAACAGAATCAATTGCTATTCTTTCATCTTGCCAAAAAAACAAGGCACAACAAAAAGAAAACGTGACTTCCCGCTCAGCTTGTCCTGCTTTTGTTCCTATTTTTCTCCTTTTATTTGCTCTGCAACAGGAAGGATTTGATTAAGAACACAATCAGCAGGAAGGCAGGCCCCCATGCTTTCTAATCAAATCATAAGGAGAATTTACTGAGTTTTATCTCTGACTGGAATTTAATGAGACTTTGGCATGCGTTATCTTAAAGTGAATTTTAATAGCAGTAACCACAGGGTATTGGTGATGGTATCTTTGTGCCAAGTCCAAGTCAGAGGAAACAACAGCAGGAAGGTGAGGTGAGACTTGTCTTATGCTTGGAAACATCTCTGCAACAGATGTTCAACCTCTGTTTGCTGTTTTTCCCAGGGATGGCTTTCCATCTGGCTGCTTTGCCCTTCAATGTTTTTGGACCATAAAGGTGGAGAAGTGGCTGTCCTTCAACTTCTATAGAAGGTTGAAGTCTAAGCATCTCTGGCAGCACGCGTCAACCCGCTGAGGTGTCCTTCAAAAAAAGCTGTGAAACCATTGCCTCTAGCATGGGGCCGCTGAAGTTGATTTAAGAAATGTACATGTTTAGGGAAAACCTTTTCATTATAGATGCAAAAAATAAACAAATGAATTAACTAAGTTTTTTTGTAGTGTAGAAAACAACTAAAACCTTGTCCTCACAATTTAAGAATAACCTTTTTAATTTCAAGCCTTATGAAAAAAGACAATATAAAAATGAGAACTTCTTAGGCCTCAAACTTTTTTTATTTTTATTTATTTATTTATTTTTTTAAAGTTGTTTAAAGCTGGAAACAAAGCAAATTTTATATTCTTCCATATCTGACTTGATGACCTGAGGTGAAGACTGTAAAAATACAACTGTTGCAACGTGCTGCAGCATGCTGTGGGACACCATGTTGGTGAGGAAGATGAAAAAAAAGCCACATGTTGAAGACATGTGACAAACTGACCTCTGCAGTGGGGACTGTGTGTTTGTGCTTTGCAACTCTGATCAAAGCTGTGGCGGAAAAACAGATGAATAATTGATTTTACTCTAATGGGTGCAGTTGTACTATGTGTGTTACAGTATTTATTGTACATCGTGTACTTGTTAACTGTACAGTATCTCTCTGCATGGTAGAAAAATCACTGTTTTGCTGAAACGTACATTTTTTTTATATCTCATTGAAGTATGAATAAACCATGATGTTGTAAATTCAGAAGATGGACAGCCCCACCCTCACCTCCCATGCCTCCTGTGAGAGTGTTTTCCATGTTACAGTAGGCTAGATTCTGAGAACTCTGTTGTGCATTAAAATGTCAGGAAAGTCATCACCTCAGCATGTCAGCCTGTCCGCTGGTGCGCTGCTGACATTATTCCTGCAAACCTAATTAACAATATAATACCATCAGCCGTAATCCCTTGAATGCATGACAAGCAGTCAGGAGGGAAGTGTGGATCTATTAATATTTATGGCTCCATTCAGTACTGAACAGAAAAATGGACCAGATTAGCAAGTCTAATGCTTTGCAGTAGAAGGGGAATTGATACAGTATCTAGCATCAAAATCACTAGTCGAGTGTCACCATCAGGATTGAATTTAGGATTGAGAAGTGGTATTTTGTAAAATTTACAGTGTGCTACACATTCACATACACAGCCTTACAAAGTTGTGCAATCTATGGACAGTTTGAGTATCTGGACAATGATTTAAAATTCCTTCTGAATCATTTGGGGTTTAAGATACTGTGGTTTATGCTCTTTTCTATTTTCTAATGTTGACCCTATTCTCAGACGTCTATGTTCTTAACCCCTGTCAACTTTATTTTAGTTTTATTTAAGAAAATTCTAAAAAAGATTTTCATCCTGCACCTTAGTTTCCTTTACTTCCTCAATACTTTTGTAGTTAGATTTAAAGTGCATTCTGTTTCGTTTTGCTTCCTGTCCTTGTTCCACACCTGCTTTCAGTTACACCTGTGCTATGGTATTCATTACCACCCTTGAAACTGAGACATTTTAGCATTTCGTGGAAAATGTCAACTTATTTTGAATGAGATGGAAAAGGCTGGAAAAGAAAATTGGCACGAAATAAATAAAATAACTGGAGGAGCACTATAACAAGAGCATTTCAGAGAGGCAGAGCTTTTCTAATGTAAAGATAAACAGAGGCTCAATCTATGAAAACCTGCATCTAAAAATTGTGGAGCAACTTCTGCAAAACGCCCCTCGACATAAATTTGGAAAAATTTGCTGCATAAAGGTAAGCATCGCACTGTTCCAGCTTTTAAGATGTCTTGCTGCCATCAAATTCAAACTGAGCTAATTTTTTCCATGAGATGTAAAATTTCTCAGTTTTAACATCTGATGTGGTGTTTATCCTAATGTTTTTAGAGTTGTCTACTCCTTGGTTGTATTTGCTCCTTGCCAGTTCTTCCATGCCAGGTTGTTTTTTTGGCTGTTTGGTTTCTGGTTCTGCCTGCTGTTGGTTCCAGGTATGGTGGAAGTTATTTGCTCTGCAGCACTATTTGTTGCAAGGTTCATTAAAGTTCCCTTTAGTTCAAAGGGGAGTTCAGCAAGTCCCCTGTTTGCCGTCTGTGTTTGAGTCCAGATGTAACTTTCTGTGAAAGTACAACAACGATTAGATTTAATGAGGTGCTGACCACCTTGGATTGGCTCAACTAAACCCCAGCACACTCTATTTGTATCTAATCATAGAGTGAAAAAGTGTACACATAAAAAGTGTACATTTACTTTTTCAACTTCAAGGCCAGTCGAAGTGGTAGGAATGCCAAGTGTCAACTAGAAATAAAAAAAGGATGACTCTTGTAACTTCCCTGAGACGTTGTCAGATATCTAAGACTCCTGTGAAGATGAAGAAATGTGGATTATGGGAAAATTCTGGGACACACAGATTTTCAGATAAACTATGTCCCATCATTTATTTATTTTCCAATACATATTAGTCATTAATCTTTCATTTTCATACCTATTAATAAAAATATGTGTATTCTTTGTCCAGAGAATGAGCAGCAAAAATAAAATGCCTCATGAAAACTTTTCATCATTTTCATTTGATCTGTTGCACTGTTCAGATAGGTGTACTTAAGCTTGTGGGACTATAAAGCCTTGTCATACTGTGTGTTCAGACAAGCTTTTACTTTCACTTGACAAACCAGTCCTGGTTCTATCATAGGGTAGCATACTCAGTGCTGTTTTTCAACCAGTAATGAGCTACTTTAGTAAATAAGCTCAACCTGTATTTAGAAATAGGATGCACACACACATACACACACACATACACAAGCATACAGCCTGTTACTTTGAGTCCTGGTCGTTGATCTGGGTCATCCTCTCAGCAGTAGAGGAAAGGTTCTCACTCTCTAAGAGTGTACTCACCACGTACAGTTAGCTACTGCAGCAACTACATGAAAGCAGCAGAGATGTGAAATTCATCTGCAATAATGCAGTTACAAGCAGGAGAGATAGGCATTAATATTAACACAAAAAATAAAGATAAATCCTGTTGTTAAAGTCTTTTTCATTTGTAGTTCTCACTTTAAGTCCAACTTGAGTGTTTACATGAAGTAGCAAAAAGTAAAACCACAAAATCATACAAAAAACCTAGAAAACCGCTCACGTTTAATATTAACTGTGCCTCATTACAACTAATAAACCATAAAAATTAAGTGTAAATCCCCTACTGATTAAATTTCTGGATTTAATTAGGGTGTACTTTAATGAGAGTGACAGTATAAAATAGTTTTTTCCCCAAATATATATGGACAGACATGGGATATAGTAAACAGAAAAATACTGAGGAACAGCTTACAGTAGCTTGTGCATCCCATGAAATGTGTTACAGACACATATCTTCAGCTCAGGATGAATTGAACTTAGTTTAATTCAGGCTAGCTTTATCTCTAGCCCCAGTGGCATGTTTTATTTTTTTATTTTTATTTTTTTAAATATCCGGTCTAAATATCTATGGACTGGCAGTAGTTTCTGCCACGCAGAGGAATATCTCAATGATGCACCATAGCTCTAGCACCTCCAGCATATCCGAACTGTAATTAGCATCTTCCCAACTAAATGTATTATGTTCATATTAGACTTGTGACTGAAAGACTAACCAGCTCTTTATCACAAAGTAAGCAAGTAATTAGAGTTTTAATTTTACGTCGATTAGAATCTAGTTAAACATGTTTGTGAATCTTGTGTAGCTACTGCAAGAATAAAACTATAATGCTATAAAAAAGTGTAACAGATGCCTTTCAAAGCATGGTTACTCTTGTGAGGACACATCAACTAACAAGTTTTTCTTCTTGGCAACCATACAACATTAAAATAAAATTATAATAATAATGTCAAATTACAAGACCACTGGGGAAATATGAATTCACAGCATGAGCCATTAAATAGCATGGGTGAGTTATATTATATATATAAGTGAAGACAATACCAAATTATTTCCCTCAATCATTCAACATTTGGTGGGGGCCTCCGCTCTCTATTTATGATAGCAATCTATCTTCCACTGACACATTCCCTCAAATAGGTATGTCTCCTTTTTACTTGCCTACCACAGATCACATACCAGAAGAGATGTGATAAAACACCCAGCAGTGCTGAAATATGAACTTACATTGAAGACAGAGAAGGGGAGGATGACATTGAGGTTATGTGCAGAGATTTTTTGGCCAAGTCTATCTATCTTAGTTCTATGCCAGATCTTAAGGGTTTCATAAAGTTATGAGGGAACTGGAACAACTGTGGGAGGAGATCGTTTACAGATATTCACAACGGTGGAATAGTTTTAAAAGCCAGACAAAAAGCCAGCACACAGCGTCCTTGCTGCGATGTCCTTGCGGGAACAGTCAAAGCAACTGATTAATGATCCAGGAGGGAGAAACACACACAAAGGCAAGCAGGTACTGTGGGAATCAATTCATCACTCTTTATTTTGTGTGACCCCAGCGGATGTAGTGGCAAGAGAGCAGCAAAATACAATCTCAGCATATTGTGGCAGTGCAGTATAAAACACATACGATCATAAACACATAGGACTCCCTTAGTAGATTCCAAAGCCCACTGCAAGGATCGAAAAGCAATCAGTTCTACTTGGGTTTTATTGGAATGAGGTGTAATAGAGGAAAGACTTGGAGCATACCTTTGTGGCTCTTCTTAAGGGAATAAAAGAGTATGATTTGGTTAAGACGAGGGTAAAAGTTAGGCCATTAGCAGCTGTGGTTCAGGCTAGATGTCTGTTTGATTATCTGTATGGTCTTTCTTCCTTTTTTGTTTAGATTTCTTTATTCACACCAGATGTAATGGAGGTCACTAGGCCATCCCTTGAAAGGCTTGCAGGTGCTGGCTGAACACATCAGCACTTTCTTTGGCCGTAAGAAGTTGCTTCTCACACCACTGAACCAGAGCCCGCTGCAACATTTCCACACGTACTTGCTCCAACTGGACGATCTGCAAGGAGCACGTTGTGTTAATAAATGCATGTCAACAAACAGTTGAAGTCAACCGTTGGATTGGGGAAACCAAATGTAAATTGGATGTTTTACCTCTTTTTTTGCAACTTCACAAATCTGCTCAAATTCAGTTTCTGCTGCTTTCTTCACCTCTTCCATCTGAGGAGTGTGGAGAGCATGTCATCATGTTTGTGCACTTCATCCGAGGGATTATTAAGATTCTACTCAAATCTGTTGTCCTCATATTGTGTTTTTTCCTTGTGCACCACAAGTGAACTATATAAGCGGAGTTTTGCTGACACCTGCTGGTTACATGACAGCACATGCATCTGCTCTGCAACTTCTGGGGAAAATAATGGAATAGCCACTTTTGACAGAGTTCCTTTAATTAGTTATTAAGTAAATATTGTACACTTGTGCACTTCCTGTAAATGCACTGACCGCCATCTTTCCTGGCAAATGTCTGTAGAAATTAGTTTGTTTTCTTCGGGCAGTCATCTTTCTGTGCTACACTCGATCTGCACTAAACAAAAGCTTGTGCGCCATAGTCTTGCTCAGAGCAGATTGATATTTCAACACTTATTATAATTTTCATCCAATCATCCACATGCCCTGACTGCCTGTATGTGTCCTACTAGAACATCTTTTTTGTCTGTTTATGTCTTAGTGATGGTTTATGTGTTTTCTTTTTGGATGTAAATCCCGTTTACTGTAGCTAATTCTTTATATTTTAGTCACCAACACCGACTCCTGTTACTGTTCATTTGTAATTCACTTCTTTTGTTCTACATTTCCCATTTTCAGCTATATTGCTTTGAGTTTTCTGTCCTGATGCTTAGACAGCTTCCCTTTTTTTTTTTTTTTTTTACACATAGCTGACTAGGAACAAGCAACATCTCTCACTACCCTCTGTGTTGAATGACCTTCTTGAACAAGTTCTATAATTCTTTCCCATGGTTTCCACTGACAGCTATCTTGTTGTGTTCATATCTCCTCATCAACCAGCCATGTGCAACAGTATGGTCAGGTCTGCAAGAACTCTCTTTTAACTGCAGACTCATTTGCATATTAAAATTTGTGCAAGTATTTGCTCTAGAAATGTAAACTACAAGATTTTTCCAATCTTTTACTACAATGAACTTCCTTCAAGAGTGGCTATTCCATTTCTTTGTTTGTTTTCCACGGCTTGTAGAAATGTGTTCCCATCATTTACCACAGGTACTTACAGCAGTCTTCTTTACTGGTTTGGCCTTCTCTGCATTTTTTCTGGCATTTTCCACCTCCACCAGTTTGCAGGTTCTCCTGAAGAGCATCTCCTTCATTGGACATAAGAATTAAATTCCAAGCATGAATATTGGTCACAGGTCTCAGCCTGGTGTTTGATTGCGCTAGAGATTGATGGCTAAAAATGAGTTTTGAACTAGAGCACACACTTTTTCTGCATCCTGGTAACGAGACTCCAGGTCCAGGCCCAGTCCAAGAGTGCCCATGTCATTCACAGCGACACTCATCATGCTTTTCTGCTCACATACAAATACATGACTTAGCATAGCAACGATTAACCGCTGAATATGTTTTTCTATTGAAAAGGAAAAAAACAAGTTACCCTCATAGAATCAAAGACCTCTGATAATTTCACGCAAACCCTGCAGGAAGAAAGTCTGTTATCTGTTTCTTTTTCAGTTTATCAAACCGTACAGTCCTGTTTCTGGTTTCCTGGCTGTGATGTCAAGTCACTAGGTGGCTATGTACTTAGAGTTAGGCAAGAACAGGAACTATTTCTCTTTCAAAACTACAGAAACTGGTCTTCTCATCACAAAATTAAGAAGAAAAAATCTCTCTCTCTCTACATGTTTTCCTCAAAACTTTAGAGGCATTAACTTTAAATATCTGCTGTTGTTCTCTCACCTAGTGAATGCTTGTTTGTCAGGATCCTCCCCTTGTTCTATACAGAGATGCAGAGCAGCTGAGAAGTGCCCACAGGCCACTGCGATTTCTGCAGACAAACAGAACACACCACACAGGAACTTCAGACTTGTATCTACAAATACTCATACACCAGATATCCTCCTGAACATACTGGATCAACTGTTGCATCTGAACACACAAATCCTAGTTAATATGTTTTAACCACACATCTGAATCAAAATGAGAAGAAACTTTGCGAAAGCAACACATCTCTTACTTTGCTCAGTTAGCACCACATCCAGGAATTTCTGCAACAAAAGGCAAAGTTTTAAACTCACACTGTGAGGGTGTGTGTGTGTGTAGAAGAAGAAGGCGGAGAGAACAACAGGTGGCTGACTCACCTCAGCTACAGTCTTGGTGCAGCCGGTTAGAACGAGATTATGATCACGTTCAGTTTGAAAGAAGTCATCAACATCCTGCAGACAGAGTCAGAACAGCTTTACAACGCCACACTCTCCAACCAACTCCATCAGTCCGACTAACATCTAACTTCTATCCGTGTGAGTTGCAGTTGCATACCTTATGGCCTTCTTTCCTTATCCCTTCCACAGCTTGACTCAGACGGTTGAAAATGTTTTTCTTTATTTTCTGTCTGCCTGGAGGCTGATAACATGAGCACAATTGATTACGCTAATTCAATTTGTTATGTATTGTCGCACATCTTTTTTTTAGGCAACATTGTCATTACACTGTTGTTGGATAAATTTCTTTCCTTTTTCTGGAGGTAGGTCTAAAAATAAAGTTTGGGAAAAAAAAGGATGAAAATCTGTTTGTGTCCACTTACATCTGTGCTAGTCAGGAAGACCTCCATGGCTTTATTTTTGCTGAGTATGCTGTGTGCAGCGACCTGCCTGAGGAAGGTTTCCAGCGCTCTGCAGTATGGCTGCCACTCTCCTAAACCAAGGAAACCTGCAGGGAAAGCATCATCCATTAAATCACACTACAAACGCTGAAACAGAACAGACACAAAATTTAAAAATTTGGCTGAAAACTTTGAATTTTTAATAGATTTTAATAGATTGCATTGATAAAGCTTCTGTGATGCAGCGGTCTGCACTCACCAAGCTGTTTCACCACCTTGGCAGACGCATTCACCAGAGGCCTGGCTGGAAGAGGAGGAAACTGGAAAACAAGGGAGCATAATTTCACTTTATTGGACACAGTCTCTCAAAAAGTTTGTAATCAGTCTGGGGTTATTCTGTTATATATTTCTTTGATTGGAAGCATAGTGGTTAACTTATGGTTCAGATACTTCTTATTTTTTTGTGGCTAATCACCTTGTTAGAGAACAGCAATGAATACTTAAACATTGAACATTCTACATGTGCATTCAAACGTTAAGAGAAAGTCAAAGTAAGTTCACCTGTAAAGGTTGTAATACATTTTAGGTACATTCTGACATTATACAAAAAACCCAAACTGATAGTGAGAAAATATAGCTTTCAGATCTTCTCAGTAACAAACACACAGTGTTGTCTCACGTCATCAAGTGTAGCATGTAAAAAAGTTCCACTTGTGCTCATTTGTCCCTTGTGCATGCGCAAATCCAGAAAGAAGTCATCAACGAAACCCATCATTTATTTTGTTTCCTAGAAATCATTAATCTTCTGAACCTGTTATTGTCTGCACAAGCTTTGTCTATTAGAGAAATATGGGATTAGCATAGAAAAAACATAAAGTTCTCACTATGACGCCCTGAATGCCAGGAACATCTTCTTGAGAAAACAAGTTCTGCTGCAGCCATTCAAAGTCATCATAGGTCCGGTCCACATGGTATTCCCCTGTCCCAGAAAGCTGGAACAGACAGAAGAGACAGTAGGTCATCTTAGATGTCAATTTATGTAATATCATTACTTAAATTAATCCAGTGGTATAGTCCATTCTGCATTAATTAAGATGTTGCCATCTTTGCTGAAGGTGCTGAGTAAATGAATCATTTTCACACCTTTTGAGACACAATTATGAAGGTAAGTGTGTCCCCGTCTTGCAGCACTTCTGTAATCTTGATGTTATTACACTGGACAGTCAGAACAGAAGATGCATCTTTTACTTCTTCCTGCAAAGAAAAACATGGCAGTCGATTTAAACAATACCAGTCAAGGTTAAAGTCATATCTATAAAGGCAAGAACTGCATTAAACCTTCATTGCAGTTATGGCTGTCACATGACATCCACAGGTTCTCAAAAACAACTGCTCTTTCAGGCGTACTTACCATCATCGTTACGCTTGCAAGATAAAGTTTCAAGTCTGTCTTTTCTTTCTGCTTTTAAAAATGTTCCAGTCTTCTCTTACCGCAATTAAAGAGCATAAAACTATGAAGATCTTTTGTCTGTTGGCTTCAGTGCGCTCATGCTCCAACTGCTGAGAAAGCACAGGATATCCTCTGGGTCAAAGTGCACAATGGTCCTGAGAGACATGGAGTAAAACCAAACCAAATCTAAAGTGCTGGCGCAGGGAAACAGATGAGTAAATGGTGTTAGTCAGTAACTCTGGACCTCTGACACACCCACACAGGAAAAGTGCCATAACGGTCCACTCAGTTATCTATTTGTCAGGCTTAACCTCACACCAACTGACTTTACAAGATATCCCATAAAAGAGTCCGAATACAAAGTATTTTCCAGCTCTAAGTAAAAATTCTACATGTTGAACACAAGACACAACTTCATAAATAGATTTTTTATTATTAAAAAAAGAAGAAAATACAGTACAAGAAAAGCATTCTGAATATTCAATAGTAGGGCTCCTCTTCATTTTCATCTTCATATTCAAAATTAAAGCTGAAGTTAGGCCCATCAAAAGGGTTGAAATCATCCTCTTCCTGAAAAACGCTCCAGTGGAAGTGTGGCTCCTCCCCAAAGAGATCATCGTCAAAGTCCTGGAAGAAGTCTGAGAAGCTGAAGTGGAAGCTTGCCTCATCCTCATCTTCATCCTCAGGGTCAACAGAGGTCTCTGTTTGAAGGAAAGCTTCGTGGCCCATATTGTCATACAACCTCCTTTTATCCTTGTCGGAGAGCACTGAGTATGCTGGGGAGGAGAAACAGGTTTTAACTTCAGTAAATGTTTACTCAAGTGTTAATAATGAGATAATGGGCACGCTACAACAAGGTCAGCTCAGATCGAACTGGCCATTTTATTTGTTGTTTAGCTTAATAAGAAGTGCATTTAGCTCTGGGAGTGTAAGGAGAATGTGGGATTTTTCTGCGCTCTGACCTTGAATCTCTATCTTGTGTTTTTGGCACTGTTACCAAGAGTATCTGGACTGTGACCAGTGACCACAGTGGAAGATATGACTCTTTGTCAGAGTAGTTCTCACAATCTGTTCTTTAAATTGGGACAAATGACAAAATTCTCCCTATCGTGTGCATAAATGATGCTCTGCCAAACAATGCGAGTTTAGCCCTTATATAGAAGACTTAGCTCACTGAACGATGAAAACACCTTTGTTGCAAAGAATAAAACTTATAAAGTGCAGCAATCATTTCATGATGCAGAGCTCTTTATATTGCTTTATTCTCACCACAACAGTGAACCATTACAATATGAATAAAGCAATTTTTTAAAAATCTAAGCAATTTTGATTTACTAAACCTAGGTCTGATCATTATAATCATTATAATTTTTAAATGTGTTAGATCTGAAATCAGGAGTACAGAATGGACTTGTTGACAAATTGGGACAACACATGTAGTTCACCCTGTATCACCATTATTACTGGACTGGACTAATGATGTCTAATCCTTTTTTTTTTTTTACAGACTTCTTCCAGGAGAGTAATATCACTCTGTTGGACCATCCTGCATGTTCTTCTGATTTAAATCCCACTGAGAACATTTGGGGATGGATGACAAAGGAAGTGTACAAATACAGACATCAGCTCCAAATGGTGGACACGTGAAGCCATCTCCACCAACATTCCTATATATCATTAGGATATAGATTCACTTCTATATTAATGTTTTGGATTGATCAACAAGAATAGTGGAGCTGCTCACTGAGCCCTTTTTTGGACACTTTCTGTTTTCGGAGGGGTTTGCCCTCTGGTTTTAAACTTTTGATCACATTTGAATCTAAATGCAGTTTTCAAGAAATTCCCTACTCTTTAGTTTGCATCTGTGTCTCTTGCAGGTAATGGGGAATCCTAATCAACTAAAGTAAACCAAATGAAAATGGAATTCCCTTGGTAACTTGTAAGACAACCTTTATGTTGTTTTACAGCTTCTCTGGTAGCACAATAACACATTTAAAGTATTACCCCAGATGGGAATCTGGGGTAAGTGTTCAGTTACTCATTCAAAACTTAGTTCTGGTCTAAAAGGATTATTTTTATTAGTTAAAGATAAAAATCCAAGGTGGATTAGCTATTATACTGTAGATTAAATGCTGAAAAGATGCCCCTGAATCAACATTACTAAATTTTTATCAACATCTAACTTTTAAAATTACATTGAGTCATCGATTTTCTGTCGATCGAACCATTGTTTATTGTCTTTCTTTCCTAAAAGAATTTAATCATAAACTTTAACATGACCTGATAAATTCAAACTATAGCTTAATTAAAAGAGATTCCTTGGTGACAATGAAAAGTCTGACATCTGAGCCACTAATATCGCTCCACAGTACACCTCTCTGTAGGCTAACGTAAATGGAGGTATTTTGAATCACTATTTACCTTCAGCAATCTCCCTGAATGTCGTCTCAGCATCGGCGCTCTTGTTTTTATCAGGATGGTACCTCACAGCCAGTCTGCGGAAAGACTTTTTAATCTGGCTGTCTGTTGCTGTTCGCTCAATATTCAGGGTGTCATAATAATTTCTGACAGTCTCCGAGGCTGCCGCAGCAGACTGGGCTTCAGCTAGGCAGAGAAAGAGGACCATGGAGGCTTGTATCCAGTGGATAGCGACTTTTGCTGCCATGTTGAACGCCTCAGCACAGGATGAGGAACTCAAACAAAGTTTGTCTAAAAGCTAGCAGCTGCTACCTTGCGGTTTGACAGCTTATTTCCATATTCACACAAGCTATCTAATCTACACGTCAGCAGAAGGACGCTTTTACGTCTGTTTCAGCCCACCTGTGAACAGTGTATGAGGTAAAATGCCATCAAAGTACAGGTAACCTGATCAACAATTGCTTGCAAATTCTTTAAATGCGTCTTTATACTGTTTGATAATTATTTCCTGGTTCAAGGCGAGCGCACGGTAGGCATATGTAACTTGCTGTTCATTACTCCACCACAAGATGGCAGACAACAACTGTATGGGAAAAGACAGAGAGTAAGTAGTTGTAGTCAGTCTTCTTCTTCGTTGGTACTCAAAGATGCATCAAGAAAGGTGGCAAACAGCACCGGGGCCTTGAGGTATTGCCAAAATAACACGAACCTGGCTGTTGTTGTCAGGTGAACAATTTATAGACATTTGAGAGAATCTGATTAAAACATTTCTGAATATGAATCCCAGGCTGCTTACTTGATCTGGTAAGATCACGAAAACACTTAGCCATGTAGCCAGGCAACGTTTGTTAGCGATTAGCTAGCTAGGCTGCGAGGTCGTAGCATCATTTTACTTTTGGGGGAATATAACAATAATATATGTGTGTGTGTGTTATTAGGTGACTAAAAGATATTGAATTCAGTCCAACTGCTTTGTGTTGTTTTATCAGACTATCAGCTGCTGCTCACCCCCAGCTGTTAACAACAATGGTGGTACAATGTTTGGGAGGTTTTGTCACGTATCTTTCAACTCTATGTCCGTTGTAAATACACCTCCCCTGGCATCATTTTATTAGTATATATATATATATATATATATATATA
>JBBBVU010000003.1:26952735-26967991 GCA_037177055.1 Atherinosoma microstoma
TGTTTACCTGTAGGGGAAGGTGTGCATGTGCCTCCATTCTTGCAATAGTCTCTGCACTGATCAATCTCACATCGATCTCCTCCATAATTGGGCTGGCAGCGGCATTTGGGTTGCTTGCGGGCGTTCAGGAAACAGCTGCCGCCGTTCATGCACTGGACCCAGCAGGGACCACTGGGAGGAGCTGCAAAAGACAAAGTGTCTCAGTCACACATTTCAACACCTATGTTTGCATAGTGCACGCCCTTGTTTCTGTCTCATCACTCACAGAGAGGAGACAACGTGGGAGCCGGCAGCTCCACACATGTGCCGTTGTCCAGCGTGCGGCCATTAGGGCAGGTGCAGACTGGTCCACTGGGACTCAGCAGACACAACCATTCACATTTCTTCCTGTCACAGGGATTCGTCACTAAAACAGAAAAAAAAATTGCACTTATAATACAGAAAACAGAAGTCCTTAATTAAGCTAGTGCTCTTTAGAGTTTTTTTTTTTTTTTTAACTCACCTTCGGGTTGTTTGTAAGGATGGTGCAACACAATATCAGTGGCATGGTTCATTCCAGTCGTCAGGTTCTCAACGGGGCCTTTACCAAACTTATTAACTCGGAAGACATAGTTGTTGATGTAGGTGACGCCATAGATGTAGTCTTCAAATACATCAATGCTGAATGGGTGATTGAGATCTGTGTAGAAACAAGGAGTCACAAGAGTGAGCCGAGTCCTGACTTATAAACACCAATCACTTGGATGGAGCACGACATCATCGTCAAGATGTGCTACTCAACTGTTTTTAATTCCGTTTACAGCCACAACGGCGTCGCTGCCATTCAGCCTCACACTGCAAATCAGGGAGAGTTTAGCGTCGGCCCAGTACAGACGCTCGTTGAAGTAATCCACCGCCAGACCTACACGAACACAAAGCAGTGTTAGGAAATGTTTACTACATTAAATAGCTACATTTTAGGTTTACTAGATCATCAGAGAAAAATTTTTGAGTGTTTTACCAGTTGGCCACTGGATGTTTTCGTGAACCAGTGTCTCTCTCATGGTTCCGTCCATACCAGCGGTTTCAATCTTAGGGTGGTTACCCCAGTCTGCCCAGTACATTCTCCTAAAGAATGAGGAGTAAAAGCTTAATCAATCACTGCTGACACCTCAGTCAAATCTTATTTTCCATCCTCATAGCATCTTCCCATTTCATTGCAATCCCTTTCAAGTCAAGTCATTTTATTGTCTCCAAAGAGAAACCTTGTTTACAGACAGGCCTTTAAGACATTGCGAAATGGATGATAAAAATCATTTACATACATGAAACATGACAGTCTGATAAATTACCGACAAAAACCACAAAAAAAAAGTTAAAATAGTTAAAATTTCCAAAATAAAAACACTAAAAAAGATTTTAAAAAACACACTACGCAAAATATGATAATTCAGTAAAATCCTAAAAAGAAAGAAAATCACCTGCAGCTATTTAAAAATGTCTTTCACTCACCCTCTCTGGGGGTCAACTACAATAGCATAAGGCTCATCAATCATTCCGGAGATCAACGTTTTGCGGTGGTGAGCTCCACTTATCTGGGCCACCTCGATGACGTCTCTACCAGAGTCTGTCCAGTACAAGTTCCCTGCCACCCAGTCAACCGCGATGCCCCGGGGCATCTTCAGATCTGGAATCTAAACAGATTGAAAATTGGACATATTTACTTGTCTTTCTTGTTTAAATTCTATCAAATGAATGCCAACACGCACACGCAACAAATAAAATAAGCAGACGCAAACGCACTCACCTCAAGGTTGGTGACCCTGGAGTCACTCTGGCGTCTGTTACGGTTGCTGTTTTGGGAGGAGGAGGAAGAGGGCAAATCGTAGGAAGAAATGCGTCCCGTGTGCCAGTTTGTCCAGTAAATGCGATTTGTCTTCACATGCAGGTCCATGGCATCGATGCGCACGTTGTCATCGCCATGGAAGATCTGCTCATAGCGCCAGTTTGCGATGGAAGGATCAAGGCTGCGGATTTCATTGTCATCACCGATGTACAGCACTTGCCCCTGAGCTGGAAATGCACAAGAAATGATGTCACAGAGGAAGAACAAGACAGGACAATGTAAACAGTGCATAGATGAGCATTAATTGCACACTGTCCTCATTATGTTTGGAATTTTGGATTATGTATGTATGATGAAAACCTTGCTATGACTCACAACTTAGGCTCTAGTGCAAATGGAAACGCATTCATTACTAAAAAAAAAGTTTTGAAAGTTAACAAATAGGTCATAAACACTCACCGTCAGCCTTACAGGTGTTATTTATTCTTATGAAGTACTTCTGGCAGCTGCACTTGTAGGAACCTTTTGTGTTGTTGCAAATGTGGGAACATACTCCAAACTGCTTGCACTCGTTCTTATCTGTGAAACAGCCCGAGGCCACATGATAAATGCTGCACAAACTTCCACGTCTTGCAAAAACTAGCAGACAAAACATAAATGGCCGGAGACAAAAAAATACATCAAAACAAAAAAAGTTAGTTGAGAGAAAACTGCACCTTCACATCGGTTCTTTCCATTTGACCGGAAGCCTGGTTTGCAGGAGCAGAAGGAATCGGTGCTGTTCACCACACAGTGAGCTTCATCTCCATCTCCACACACCGTCCTGTTACTGCGGCAGTCATTCAGCACCGTGTCTGCAGGTAACGAAACAGGAAGCATGCACTCACATTGACAAAGATGCAAGATGAACAACATCATTATGACAAATAGCAGAGTGCTGCAACACACCTTTCTTACTGCAGTTGATTTCATCTGAGCCGTAGTCCTCACAGTCGTTGAAGTAATTGCAGCGCAGCATAGAACTGATGCAACGGCCATTGGAGCACTGGAACTCATCCTTTTGACATACTGGTGCCGAGGGAGGCGGTGCTGGAAAAGAGCAAAGGGGGATCCCAAATTTATTATTATGCAGCTCATCATGTGAAAATGTCCTTCTTCTCATTAGAAACTGTATCTGAATTGCCTCTCTCGTAAACAATAGAAAAGAAACTCACGGCAATTAAGCTCATCGCTGTTATCTCCACAGTTGTTCACACCGTCACAACGTTTTGATACTGACAGGCACACCCGGTCGTTATGACAACGGAACTGCCTTGTGGGGGGGCACTGGAATTTAACTAAAAGAACAAATGAGAGGAGCATTAAGGGAACAAAGAGGACTTTTTCTGAGAAGGTTATGGACATGTGAAATGCAGGGGATTCTCACCACACTCTTCTTGGTTCTCATCAGAGTTGTCTCCACAGTCGTCCTCACCGTCACACTTCCAGCCGAGAGGTTTACAAAGAGTGTTGTTACACTGGAATTCATCCAGGGGGCAGTGTCTATCCACTGAAACGCCACAACAAAAGCAGCTTCAGTACATTACCAGCTTCAAACTTTGGCTCTTTCAGCATTATGGTTAGAATAAAGCATGAGGAAATAAATAACTGCATCCTCTCACCACCGCTGTCGCAGCTCTGCTCGTCGCTGCCGTCCATGCAGTCAGGATCTGCATCGCACCGCCAGCGGATGGGAATGCAGTGGCCATTTTTGCACTGGAACTGATCACTGTCGCACTTCACTTCGCAGCCATTCTGAGCCAAAAAAACAACATTCCTTTCATTAGCCTTGTCAGGTTTAAAAAGGTGAGCGCTGATAGGGAGGAAAAACGGATGAGTGATACCTCGTCTGAGCCGTCAGCGCAATCGTGGTCCCCATCGCACTTCCAGCGCCCGGCAATGCAACGGCCATTCGTGCAGGAAAACTCGCTCTCCGAACACTTTCGAGGCACTGAGGACAGAGAGGAGACTGCTTAGGAAGGCAGGACAGGATGATGAAAGTACAGAAAGTAGAGGGAGGAAGCGAGGAAAGGAAAATAGAGGAGAAAAGGTGGGAATAGAGCAGACTGAAAAAAAGAACACAAGGTGCTCTGTTGAGATTCAGGCATAAATAAATAAAATAAAAGCTGACAAGTCGTTTCAAAAGGGATGACCCGAATGGGCACAGAGGTGGGGATGATACACTGCGTAGTGGAGGAGCTGGAGGGATTAAAAAAAAAAGAAGGACAAGGCTCGCAGAACAAATAACAAGCTAGGGGAACAACAAGACTGGGTAGTTGGGATTGTGGTAGATCTGAAACTGTGACAACACCTACCTCTGGCTCACAGCAACTGGCCAGTGTGAAATGCAAAACAGACATGAGATGATGTGAGATGTGCAAATGGCCACAGAACTTAATAACTAAAAAGAAATCAAATTTCAACCACGTAAGTAGTTGTATAAATATAACAGACAAGGTGAAAGGTGATGCATTGCTTACCGCCGTCACCTGCTGCTTTTCAGCTCTCTGCTAACAGTAGAGCTCACATAAGATTAGAAGTCCCTGTTTTTCAACATGAACTACGCTTGTGGTTGTGTGATCAGGCAGTGTGCATTCCCAAGAAAAAAAAAAACGAACCAAAAACAAAACAACCCGTAGGTAACCTACCACACTTGTCTTCATCCGAATTGTCCCCACAGTCATTGTCGTAGTCACACCGCCAGCGGCCGGGCACGCAGCGGTTGTTTTTACAGCGGAACTGGTAAGGCTCACATGTCCGCTCATCTGCGCATAAACAGACGAGTTCAAGCTCCAAGTTCTTTCACCCATGTGTTCTACTGTTAACATCCTGCTGTGACTCCCTTACCGCACTCCTCCTTGGGTTCATCGGAAGCGTCTCCACAGTCGGGCTCGCCGTCACACTTCCAAAGTGCAGGGATGCAGCGGCCGGAGTTTTTACACCGGAACTCATCCACGCCGCATGTCATTTGAGCTGAAACGGGGAAGATTTGATGGATTTAAACCCGAGGAACAGGTCAGTCATTTCCATCAATATAACAGACCAAATTTGCAGTCATATTCATTGCAGAGGAGTTGTTGTTTTTTTTTTAATCGATAAGCAGGGGTGTTTGGTGGAAAAAATAAAAGCCTTGTCTTACTGCAGTTGGCAGGCTCATCAGACCCGTCCACACAGTCATTGTCCCTGTCACACACCCACACTCGTGGGATACACCGCTTACTGATGGTACACTGGAACTGGTTGGGGGCACATGTAACCTCCGCTGCAACAGAGACACACAGGTGACAACATTTACTACATCTAAATAATAAAGTGCTAGCCGTTCACAAATTTCAGATCTTAAAACGACTAAAAATCCTTCTGTTCTGCTGCTGGTTACTCGCGAGTGCTGTGTGATAGAATAGCCACATAGTGACTTTGTTATTCTTACAACCTTTTAGTTGAAAGTGTTAAAATGTAAATTCTGACCTTGGGACAAAACGATTGAGCGGTTTGTGTTATCTCTCTCTGCGGATGTACGCAGGAAATGTCATAGTAATTATATTATGCAACATAAACCGGCCTATGGGCATTGCTAAAGGAAAGGTCAAAACGGGCAGAGATGCTCTGGGGAGCATCAAAGTGCTCAGCAATTTCCTATGTGCTAATGAGATTTTGAGATACAGTACAAATGGAGAATATGCGGCTAGTGAGGTAACAAAAAAACAAACAAACAAAAAAAGCCATCTTTTTGGGGACGAGGTCGCAATCCTTGGACACTTCCGCTAGCAGGACAAGAAGCCAGAGGGAACTTGATGACTTACGGCAGTCTTTCTCATCCTCTCCATCTCCACAGTTGTCTTGGCCATTGCAGCGGAAGATGCCAGGGATGCAGCGGCTGGGGTGGTTACATTTAAACTGACTCGGCAGACACACGTGGATATCTGCAAAAAATGAAGCCAATAAACAGTGAATTACAAAGGATCGCCTTTTAAACCTCGATGAAGTGGTGTAGGCGTACGTACCGCAGTTGGCTTCATCCGAGTTGTCCTGGCAGTCGTTGTCTCCGTCACAGATGTAGGCCGGGTTGGTGCAGATGCCGGTGCCACACTGGAACTGGCCTGGTCTGCAATTAAACTCAGCTGCAGGGAGAAGACGTAAAGTTTATCATCATCCGTGACAAACCAAACGTTGGAGAGCGGGAGTAATTCAGTGTCGCATTCTGGATGCATTCATCACTTACGGCAGTCTGCAGGTTCATCTGAGCGGTCCCCACAGTCATCTTCTGTGTCACACTTCCACCAGAATGGAATGCACTTGTCATTTTTGCAAACAAACTGGAAGAGCCAAAGTGACGATTGATTTGCTTTTGTTTGAGAACACGTTGATGCAGCCAGATGACTAAATAGAAAAATAAATAAAAAGCACTTTCAAGCTAGCTCACCTGACTTGCAGTGCAGTTGGACAAGCACTGTTTACCATCAGCTGCGAGGTAAAAGTTGGTGGGACATGCACACTTGTAGCCCCCTCCAGGTGAGATCAAACACAGGTTGCTGCAGCCTCCATTGTTGATCTGGCACGGGTGGCCTTCCACTAAGAAACAAAAGAAAAAGAGTAAAAATAGATGTAAATGGGGATGGGATGTAAACAATTGGCATATTGGGAATGATGGGTGAGTTGCTCGTACCTTCAGGCTGGCGGTATGGGTGATAAATGTGAACATCCATTGGTCTGTGCAGGGTGCTGATCAGCATGCTCTTGTTGGTTCCTAGAGTCTTATGAGCTCTGTTGATTGACTTTGTTTCCCAGTCTGTCCAGTATATGTACTCCTCAAACAGAGTCATAGCGAAGATGTGAGGAATGTCCTGAGTCAGAACTACAAGGATGCAGGCACAGAGACGAATGGGTTAGTGTAAACAACTGCAAACGTAAGTAAACATATTGATATCTGTTTATGTGAGTGTTACCTGTGTGTCTGTTGGTTCCATCCAGGCTGGCGAACGCGATGTAGTCCTCCCGGGCATCGGCCCAGTAAATGCGGTCATTAACAAAATCCAAGGTCAGGCCATTGGGCCATGTGATCTTATCCTGTATGATAACACTTCTGTTGGTGCCATCCATCCCGATCCTCCCGACGTGGGCATTGTCACCCCAGTCAGACCAGTACAAATACCTGTGAGAAAAAAGTTCTGTGTTAGTTTAGTTTAATGGACAAATCGAATCCAGAATGAATCATCCGATAGTGGTTGTTAGCAGAGACTCCATCAAACACATTGAAAAAAATGCTTTATTTAGCCTTCATAAGCCAGACCAGCATAAAATTGGTTTTATTTAAATGACATCTACTTAATAGGCCGTTTAAGGTCAGGTCAGTACATCAGTTGCTGTTGTATCTATTTGGTTTTCCAAAGAGGATGAAAAATCATCCCAAAAAATTTAACTAACTTTTTTCTGTGCCAATCTTACCCGTAGCGCACATCCACAGCCACAGCACGTGGCTCCTTCAGACCGCTGTTGACCAGAACTGTCCGGTATGCTCCATTCAGCTTTGACACCTCAATGGTGTCCCGTCCCTTATCGCACCAGTACAGGTTTCCTCCCACCCAGTCGACTGCCAGACCATCGGGGTTACTGAGTAACGTGCGGTGAAGTACCTGAGAAATGAATAAGCGGGAATTTATTTCCTCCGTCAGATTGAAGGATTTAATTATTTTGCCTGGGTTTTTACTGCAAACATACACCGACAAAATGAATAATAACTTTAAATGTAAGTTTGATGTTAAGGTGTCACCAGCGTATTTTACAATCCCCTTCTCTTCCTTTGACAGGATGCTGCCTCACTGACCTGAACATCGCTGCCGTTGATGTGCATACGTCGGATCATGCTGCCCTGCGTGTTCACATCTGTCCAATAAATCATCTGCTGGCGATAGTCAAAGTCCAGAGCCACAGCATTGTTTAAGCCCTGTCAAAGAACAGCAGTTGCATTAGTCTGGGTTTGAGATAAACTCCTGCCTCAAAAGGACATAAAGGCCTCACCTGTTTGAGAAGTGTGTAGTTCGAGCCATCCAAATTGAGCTTCCTCAGGTAATAGCGGTTGGCAAAGATGAGGAAGGGCTCCTCATCTGCACGGGGATATCACGTATGAGTGGATTTACCTTAAATAATGGTTTGAATGTTATGAATCTGTCACAAGTCTTACCCGAAACGGATTTGCATATTGTTGGGTTCTCAGGACTGAGCTGGAAACCTTCCACACACAGGCAGTGGAAACTGCCATGTGTGTTGATGCAGCGCTGCGTGCAGGGATAAGTAGTTGTGCATTCATCTATGTCGACGCACGTCTTCCCGTCGTCTTTCAGGTGGAAGCCAGCGTGGCATCTGCACTGTGAGGGAGCCAAACCAAGAGCAGGTAAAGCAACACTTCATGCTGCTTATTTTAGGCATCGATTTCAGTGAGAGCACTTCACTTACCTTAAACCCTATTTTAAGGTCCTCACAGAGCTGGGAGCAGCCACTCAGTTTGCTGTTCAGGCACTCATTAATAAAGCAATTCAACTCATCAGAGCCATCACCGCAATCATCTTTATGGTTACAGAGCAATGTCTCGTTGATGCATTTTCCATTATTGCAGGCATAGGCGGTGTCGTTGCATTTCATCTCTGTTCAGTGAGACAATTAAATGAAATGAGAAAAAAATGGAAGAGAAAATGTCAAATCCTCTGGAATTCATTTCAGCCCATTGAAAGCACTTTCAAGTTGCCAAAAGATGGTAACAAGAGTGGAAGTTTTATTGTCCTCCATGTCTACTTCTAATCTTCTTTACAGTTGTTTCCTCTACACAAAACAATGATGTGCAGTTGGTCTGATCTAATGTGATTGTTCTTTTATCTTTGCTGCATTTTTCTACTTTTACATGTATTCCCGCCCAACTGAACTGTAATTTAATCAGGTAAATGGGATTTTTCAGAATTACTAGTAGCCATTAGTATTAATAGAGATTTTTAAAGAAAGATTATATAGAAAAATCTTATGAAAGAAAAAGTTTTAAAAGAAATTATTTAATATATTTTCTCATCTTTGTATGCAAGGTGTGGCTTGATGCTGCCACTTAGATCTTCTTTTCCTACGGGCTGGGATTAGGCTCTCTGATTGCTCTTGGCAGCCACCATACCTTCAATAACAATGTCTACAGGTAGGTGATTAAAATATGTTGGATTTTAGGCTCATGTACGACAAATTCCTTCTCACAGATGCATTTGTCTTCTACCGGGATTAATTCAGGTTTATGTGACAATATTGCATCTGCTGTACCTCTAATTTTGGGACTTTTTAACTCTCCACTTGTACTTGGTGTTGTATCATTAAGGCTGAACTTTGTGTTTTACACTGATACTAAAGATACTGTATATACATTTCTTGCCACATGTCACATTGAAAGTTGAATACTGGCCAGCAACACAGTTTTAATATATAACATAAAAGACAAAGTTTTTCTGTGTGCATCTCACCTGGACCAGAGCAGTGTGGGTTTTTCGGTGCTTCGTCCGAAAGGTCATGGCAGTCAAAGTCTCCGTCACATGCCCATGAACTTTGAATAAGACAGCGCCCGTTGGCACAGCGGAACTCATTGTGTCGGCATGTCGGATATTCTGCAGTGACAAAAACAAGTGCTGTTAAATGAAAAGCAAAAATGATTAGAGAGCTTTTTTTTAAAAAATCTCCCCATCAGGGATGAGAAGTCGTTTGTTCACTAACCACACTCCTGAGACTCATCTGAGCCATCGCCGCAGTCGTTGTCATGGTCACACACAAAGTGCTTGGGAATACACCGTCGGTTCTGGCACATGAACTCATTGTTGCCGCATGTGTTGTTGAAGACTGGAATAAAAAAAAGAGTTGTTGAATGAGATAAATATGTTGTCTGCTCTTACAGTGACTAAGAGGTATTAAAGACTGCCTGCACTCACCACAGCCAGCTTTAACATTCTCATCAGCTCCATCAGGACAGTCTTTGTCACCATCACACTTCCAACGCTGGGGAATACACATGTTTGATCCAGGGCACTGGAAGGCTTCTGGACTGCAGGTTTTAGTCTCTGTGACGGAAAAGATTCGGTCAGTTTTATCAGTCACTGGTTTGTGGTTTAAAAAAATCTACTTTTCCTCTACTTGTTTCCATTGAGGTTTTGTTTCCAACACTCACTGCAGTTGCTGTCTTCATCTGTGCTGTCACCACAGTCATCAGCCCCGTCACACACCCAGCGGTTGGGAATGCAGCGGTGGTTCCCACACTCAAACTGAGTAGCTGAGCAGAACTTATCTATGGGGCCATAGAGAGCGCATAAATGGCAAAATTCCAGTAGCAAAACAACATTTTTGGTCTGTTGCACTTTGGTTTGTTTGGCTCCTTACCACAGTGAGCTTCGTCTGCACCGTTCTCACAGTCATTCTCCTTATCACATGTCCAGCTCATAGGGATGCAACGGCCGCTAGGACAGGCAAAGAAGGGCGTGGGACACTTTGCTTTACCGCTCCCTGACAGAGTGACAGACAAGGTAGAGGTTTAACAGGATTATTTCAATAAATTAATCCAGCATGAGGGTAGAAATTTAATTTAATATTTTTTTTACAAGAATTTCCTCCCACATCACAGTTTAAAGGATGAAAACATTCAGTGGTTTTGTTTCAGCTCCTTTAAATATAATTCAAAATGTGTTTTTAGCTTTAGTCTTAGTCTTTAGAGGAAACTATTGTTCCCCTTCCTGCAGCAGATCTGAGAAATACAATTAAAAATACCTGGGCAATTCCTTTCATCCGAGAGGTCTCCGCAGTCATTGGCTCCATCACACTGCCATGCAGGTGCATAGCAGAGAGTGGTGAACTCACACTTCTGAAACACCACTCCCTTCACTCCCAGATGGAAGTAACTGGAGCAGTCCGTGGCAGCTTAATAAAGAGGAATGCACAACATCTTCTGAGCAAATTGCTGACTTTCAACTTTGCACTGAATTATTCTGACTGATCATTTTTTCACATACTGCAGTTCATCTCATCACTAGCATCTTCACAGTCCACCTTCTGGTTACATTTGCTGGAGTTGGATATGCAGCTTCCATCTCTGCACTGGAACTGATCAGCTGAGCACAGTGTGGCTGACACACATGGGAGAAAGAGATGGTGTTTAGAAAAAGTATTATTAACTATATTTAATGTCTGTCAGTGGTAAAGGATGTGATTTCCCCCTTCTTTTACTGCAGTATATCCTTTTTTGTGCTTGTAAAAGGTAAAAAGTCCACTTTAAAAGGGACAAGTTCACTCCTGCAGAACTTATTCCTTCACATAATAAGTCAACATAAAACACATTCAAATAGCTGCATGGAGCTTTGCAGCAGATATCACAATGCAGTGCTTTATGGACATCATCACTACAGTGTGAAGTCACAAACTAAAACAAAAGAATAGAGTTCTGCAGGTATTGTTATGTTTGAGGTGCTGGCACCGATGAACTTTGCTAAAAATCTGTTTGAAAGAAAATGGATTACATAGAGAAAATCTTCTATAGGACAAAAAAAAGGGCCGCATGAAAAAAAAGCCTCTTAGAGATGTGGATGCTTTAGAAACGTGGAAAAAAGGATGAATATGTCACCCACAAATGTCCGCATCGTTGCACTGCTTCATATTTCAAGCAACCAGTCCATCAGCAGTGATGCCAGACTATGTTTGTTTCCAACAGGGTTCTAAGATTATACATCTAACTTTCACTAGAATTAGTGTCAAGTCCCCATTGATCATTGATCTTACACAGCAGGAGAACTTAATGTCTGAACGCCTTTCAGCTGATTTCCAATTCTTTAAATCATATTGATCACTCATGTAATTCTGGGCAGAAAGAAGTATGAAACAACAACAATCCAAGACTTGCATACCTGATGATTAAAGGAAAGAAATTCTTCAAATCAACACCTGCACTGAATTTTAACCCAAAGTAAATAACTTCTAGATTTGGTCACCTGTTAAAAAAAATATTCATGTATATCCGTCCATAACTTATTGAGAAATCCTGCCAACAAACAGAGGAACTATCTGAAAAAAGCACATATCTTACTTGTGAGAGTTATAATCGTTTTCTTTTTCAACATAATGGTTGTAAACCATCCAAAACAAAACCTCTGTTTGTAATGGGCTAAACACACTGTAATTGTCCTTAAATTGTAGATAAACCAAAAATAATATAATCAAATAAACTAAAAATCAGTTCCCTAAGATGGTGTAAGAACTACAGCTCACACACATCCACAACCTAATGGATAGTGGTATTATGTCATATTATCAAGTTGTGGCTAGCTTATCCTCCAATAAAAATAATGAGAAGCTCCCTCACTTTCAAACAGGTTTTTTTTTTTTTACAACTTTAAAACATGTAAATCTCTTCCTGTAAACCACATAATAACATTATTGATTCTAATGTGGGTCTTTTAATAAGAGAACCGGACTCACTGTTACAGAAGAGCTCATCAGAATTGTCTCCACAGTCATCGAGCCCGTTGCACCAGGAGCTGAGGCCCACACAGCGGCTATTTACACATCGCCTGTAACCCTTTTTGCACACACGGTTGGCTGAAAACCAGACAGGATGGACTTAAGTTACAAACATCAGCAAGAAAACATAAGGTTGGTGGTGTCCTCACAAACACAAAGGTTTCACTCACCACAGTAGGACTGTTTCTCATCCGACTTGTCCTTGCAGTGTGCTCGGCCATCACAAGTCAGCGTGTAGTTGATGCAGTCTCCATTTCCACACTCAAACTCATCAATGTTGTTACATGTAGTGTTGAGGGCTGAGGAGTAAAGGCAGAAAAAAGCAATCAAGGAAGGCTTGTTCAGGCTCTGGTTTTGCTGTCACTTTATCAAACAATGTTCTGTATGCAGAAGGTTTGCTCTTCAAAATCAGCATACTTGATTTTAAAAAAAAGATAATATATTGTGCTGTAAAAATGCTCTAAGCACATTCGATGCTAAGATTGCTGTCAATTAGAAATATTCAGGTAGGCATTTGATTGCCATGCACTGCCAAATGGTTTTGAGACCAATATCCCCAAGTGCACAACTGAGACTTTAAAGCTTCTCTGTTTATAAACTCAGTTCTTGCATTACCGATGCAGGTGTTGTCCTCCAAAAGCTTCCTGTCACCACGACAACTGCAGTTGACCCGTCCCTCAGAGGTCAGCAGGCACATGTCCTGACACCCTCCATTATTTAAACGACACAGAGAGAACTCACCTGTGCAAACATGAGTTAATGTTAATAACACAAAACAACACATATAATCCAGAACTTTTGACCTCACAGTCACATCCTGACACACAAAGCAACATATTCGCCCACACCTGTCAGGACTGCTCTCTTTTTTTGAGTGACTGATGCTCATCTCTGGACAGTTTCTCTATGTCCTATAAGAACTGCTCGGAGTTTTAAAGTTGCGAGTGAAGACCAGTCTAGTTTTTTTTAGACTAGTACGTCTACCTTGATAAATCACTATGGTTCAACTCCTGCTGCTCAACAGTGCAAAAAGCATTTGACATTGACCCATATGCATTCACATCTGCAGAAAGACATGGATGCGTGAATGTGGTGATGACTCTGCTTCAGCTGAATGTATAATTCAATGTGACTCAATTTAAATAGGATTTGCAGCTGCTAAGGCAGCCTATCTGCTGGCATGGTCTCTGTGGGTTTTGGAGTGTGGGATAGTTAAGTTAAGAGGGGGAAGATATGGGAGAGAAAATATGCAGGACCGGACTGATTTAGGAGAACACGGATGATAGTAGACAGAACAAAATGAGAAAACGGAAAAAGGTAAAAGTGTCCTTGCCTCACAAATGATTCCTTGAATTATTACTGAGGAAAAAAGATGTGCTGATATTGTGCTATACTGGTTAAAGCCACTATTTGTGGATGGTTCATGTGCATTAATGCAATATTACCTGTTGTTTAACTGTAGAAAGTTGCAATGACATCACACCCGGCCTCCCACATGCCCATTTAAATCCTGATTTTGTGTGAAAACTTACAGCTATTAGTGTCGTTGGCCACTGCAACAATACCCATTGGCTGCTGGGGGATGTCCGCACGAAGAACCTTCATCTCTCCCCCTGTGTATTTGTCAGCCCGAAGCACAGCCCTCCTCACCCAGTCAGTCCAGAAGATGTAGTCTCCATAAACAGCCAGGCCAAATGGATGAACTGGCTCATTCTTTAGGACCACCTGCAGGTAAAAGCACAACCACAATCACTGAACCTGATGTGTATAAAAAAAGAAAAGAAAAAAAAAGTTGGTCATTGATGGACATTTTCATCCCACGATTACAAAGATTTTAGGATTTTATCACTCACATAGCGCCGGCTGCCGTCATACTCGCAGCGCTCGATCTTGTCCAGCGTGGCGTCAGAGAAATAAAGCTTTTCTGCACGGTGGTCTATGGCGAGGCCGTTAGGGGTTCTGATGTCCGTGCTGATGATCGAAAGGACATTGGAACCAGCAAGTGTGGCACGCATAATACTGGGAGAGTGCTCATTCCAGTTGGTCCAAAACATCAGACTGCAGGATGAATCATAATCAGTGATGTGAACAAGTATAACAATTTTGGGGCATAATTCAGGAGCAGTGTTGAGTGGAAATGAATTTTAAGAAAAAAAAGAAAAACTGAATCAGTTCTTACCTTTGACACTCGTCCAGTACAAAGGCCCTTGGATGGTCGTCTCCAGACATGGTGACCACGGTGTGTCGGTCAACAGCTCCCCAGCTACTCTGATCCACAGTGTGGCGGGTGATGGTCGAGGTGGTGTAGCTGGTCCAATACAACATATCCCAACCTCTGTGATATGCCAAACCCTCCACTGACCCCACGTCTAAAAAGAGAATGAGGAGATAGGGAAAAGACAGAGGAAAAGAGGAAAGAGCCGAGAGATCAGAGGAGAAGAGGGGAGGGAAAGGAAGCACGTCAGTCCCAGTGCTATGTTAAAAAGGTCAAGTGTGGAGCGTCTGGCAGCAGCTCAGTGTTGGCTGAAGATCGTGTGGCAGCGCAGTCCGAACTCCAGACATGACAGCTTGGTATTAATGATAAAGAACATGCTGTGATTCAAGGCTTTTATCCAGCAAATAGCTAGGTAAAAAGGTCACTGGCTGCTGGTGTATAACTTTCCATAGCACTACATCATCGACAGATGAAAAGTAGGAGTTAATTTTTCTGCTCCGCAGTCTTCAAATAAATAAGAGGTTGTAAGCTTCCTGCCTGCAAGGAGGCCAGAGTACCCGCAAGAGTCAGCCAAGATGGAAGAACACAAAGTTCTGAGGACAGACAACAGCTGCTCTGCTGCTAAGAAACAATATAAACACACACACACACACACA
>JBBBVU010000003.1:26979450-27003353 GCA_037177055.1 Atherinosoma microstoma
ACAAGAAGTCAGTCCCAAAATATTTATCTTAAAACACCTTGTTGTATATCTGTTGTGTGCACAAGCATATCAGCTTTTACCCATCCCGAGGGTCAAGCGCAATAGCCCGAGGATGCTCCACCTCCCCTGCCAGTAATGTGGTCCGCATGGTGCCATCCAATTTGGCTACCTCAATCTGATCGAGGTTGCTTTCCACCCAGTAAATGTTTCCTGCGATCCAGTCCACTGCCAGACCCTCAGGCGTAGCCAGCCCGTACTGGATGACCACATCGAAACTAGTTAGAGCTACAAAAGGGAAGTGAAAGAGAAGAAATGGTCAAACATATATTCATTCGTCATCACTGTGAAGAAGAATGAATAAACAGGAAGTTGTTTAAATCTTTATTTGAAACCGTTTAAAAATCTGATTTAATCGTGTTTTATCACACTACTCAAATACAACCTTCTGGGGCGCTCAATTTTCTAAATAAACTGGCAAACTGTTTTTTGCTCTACAAGCACTGATCGACTGAATTTAGAAATTAAGTAATTATTATTAGTCAATTTGGCCTGAACGCTAATAGGTATCTTCAATCAGCTGTTTATATGACACGTTGTGGACACACATATGTCCGTACGACAATAGTAAAAGCGGATGTGACACTACAATTACAGAAAAGTTCCTAAAAACTAAATTTGTGGTGTCAGCACTAAAGAGGCAGATTTTTATGCCTCTTCCAACCCTTTAATTTCCCCACTAATTCTCTAATCAGAATGATGCGTAATTATTTGGAATGAGTCATTATCCAGTCTGAAACAATGAAAGCAAACATGATCTGTATGCAAATTATGGATGTGTAAACATGGCACGCAACAACAAAATACACATGAAACGTACACAACCTCAGCGCAGATGTGATGAGGCCTTGTTAAACTTTACCAGTACCTCGTGATCAACTGGTCTGGCCAATATGTTGCTACATTTGATTTTCTGTGAGCAAGAAGTGACAGCACCATACTGCGCTCCACACTACACACCAGTCCTGCACACAACATCTGTTTTTACAGGATACTCTTCCCTGCTGGTTATCACCTCAAATATTTTAACAGCACAATGGATCTAAAGCCAGAGTTCCATTTTTTCAACTTAGGAAAATCCACTTTATCTAACATAAAAAGGAAAATGATTACAAATTTCCTGATGTCCACTGAGGCTAATGTAATTACAACCCAAAAGGAACTGAGTGAATCCTTGACTTTCAAAGCATGAATCAAAAATGTGAGAGAACCTTGATTCAGTTAAAAAAATGCTCACCTCCATTCTCAGAAAGCTTCCCTCGATAGATCTTGTCTTCCACCACGTCGGTCCAATAGAGTGCACTCTGACTGAGATGGAAGTCGAGGGCGATGGTGTTTCTGAGGCCGGGTACCAAGACGCTGAATTCCCCCTTATTCAGATCAATGCGGCGGATCTCATGGCGGTTTGAGAAAATGATAAAGGGTTTGAATGGATCTGTGAAGATTAAGAAAAAAAGAGGAGTGGCCTTTCAAATATCAGCCAACCTTACGATGAAGGCTTGAAATAATGTTTTATAATAAATCACTTCATATCTGATTAGGATCCAAATTGATTTTTTTTTCACAAAGCTATTCTTGTTCTGACTTCTCCATATCTGTGACCTTCATCCTGCAAAAACTGTACAGAAGTTAATGTCTTCGCTGCCAAAACTTGTGGCTTCATGTGTCCCTAAAGCCCAAACTCTAATGGGAAAAAGTTTGTGTAAACATGTTTACACTCCTTGCTTTGAATTTAGAGCCAGGTGGATAGGCTCAAATGTTATTACTCGCCAGTTACACCCCCCCCCCCCGTGTTTTCACCTGCACCCATAGTGGCAAATCACATAATTTGATGATTAAAGTTTCCATAACTGTGACTGTAAGGTAATGCATACATGCAGACACCCATTTAGTTTCAGATAAACTATAAGCACAGTTTATCTGTACTGCTGCAAACTTACAGCAGTCTGAGCTGCTGCTTATCTTGGCAGGACAATCTTTTAAAATAGATTTTAAATCTCAAGAGTCCATTTTCCTGGTTAAATGACACTCAAAACGCTGCAGAACAGCTCTGCTGCACAGCATGAAAGACACAGTGGCCATGTTCCATTGCTGTGTATGAGTTGTCCAATAAAAGAGGGACTATGTTGAAAGTGGCTTTAATCCTAGAGTAATGAAAATGCAGTGTAAATAAGACAGGAGTTATCTGCACCTCACAGGCAGCAGGATGAATGACATGAGCTGCTGGCTACTCAGTAAGACCTGGCAGGAAGAACAGCAGCGTAAAGTCATATTTCCTATTGCTGCAGGGAGATAACTACTGTATATCCTTTATATGGATGATAACATTTAAATCTGTTTTATAGTGACTGAGCAGTTTTTGGTTCACACATCTCATCGTAAAAAAAGCATTTCTGCTTTTAATCGTCTTATATTTATCTTTACTCTTTTTTTTCATGAGATAATAATGGCAGGAGGAAATCAATGCTGAGATCTTCACACATCATACACATGCATTGAAAGCATGTAAACACTTCTGCCTTTTTGTCTGTAGTCAGAATTTTGCGATCAAGGTTTATTTCTCCGAAAATCAAGTGATTTAAGATTTAGTATCAGCTGATACTAAACCTCCTTTAGCTTTGATTAAGGCATCGCTGAGGCATCCTTTCGATAAGCTTCTGCAATGTCACAACATTTATTTCTGACCAGTGTTGCATTCATATTTCTCAAAGATCTTGTATTGAGGATGGGAGAGTCCGACTCCTGAATCCTTCTAGTTTTTAATAATGCATTGAAGAGTTCGTAACCCAATTTTAGCATTTTCAGCAATCTCCTTAGATGCTTTCTTTGCTTGACGCATGCCAATCATTGGACCCTTCTGAAACAGATTAACATATTTTCCATGACTACAGGATGCGTCTTCCAACATGGTTGTGTTTAAATTGGCAGTCAAATGAATGCTACTGTAAAGTCGAGCTTTTATTATTTGAGGAGACTGGCGAAGGTTAAACCTCTTCTGTCAAGGCAGCAATTCAAGACATTAATTCATGCCTTTATATCATCGCGGCTGGATTACTATAACTCTTTGTACTTTGGAGTGAGTCAGTCCTTACTCTCGCTTCTGCAGCTAGTCCAGAAAGCTGCAGGACGACTTTTAACTGGAACCAGAAAATGAGAGCACATCACCCCTGTTCTAGCCTCACTCCACTGGCTCCCTGTGCACTGTAGAGTCCATTTTAAAATCCTTTTGTGTGTTTTTAAAGTTTTAGCCAACACTGCCCCTTACATAGCTGAGCTCCTCCACCCCTACACTCCCTCTCGGTCCCTCAGGTCAGCTGACCATTTCCCCTGGTAGTCCCTAAGGTGAAAGAGAAGCTCAGAGGGGACAGGGCCTTCTCTTTAAATGCACCTATGTTGTGGAACATTTTCCCTTTGCCCATACGGCAGTCTTCCTCACTGTCCATTTTTAAAACCTGTCTTAAGATTCATTTTCACTCATTGGCCTTCAACCCACCTGAAACCTGATCTTATTTGCTTTTGTTTGTTTTATTGTGTCTTTTATCCATTTTTACTTTATTTTATTATGTTTTATCATATTTCATTAATCCCCTGTGTATTATGTTGTATTTACGATTTGGTGTTGTTTTTACGTCACTTAATGTACAACCATTTGTTCAGCTGCAGCTGGTTTTAAAGGGCTTTATAAATAAACTAAACTGAACTGAACTGATAAATGAGAAGCTGCTCACTGCATCACTTAGGGTTAATAACTTGTTGGAGCTGAAACATAATCATCCATGCAGTAATTATTGAGACTCTTAACTATTTGTTAAATACGTGAGGTGATTTATTTATTTATTTTGGGATGGGCAGTGTATAATAGTGTTTTATTCATGAGAGGAAAACAGGGGATATCAGGATATTCAATGATATTTAAAATCATACTTACACCGGTTGAGAAATAGCTTTGGTAATGTGCATCTATTTTAATATGCTAATAAACTTCTTGTAATGTATTCACTCTGTAATCAATCAATTAAAAAATGCCTTGATCAAGAATCCAATACTTGAGATTGGAATGGAACATCTCTTGTCTACAAAGCTGTGTCAAGTGCTCAAAAGAGCAGTTTTGGCATAATGCATCTTCTCTAACTCAAGTTTCCAGCTGTTATCCCTTCTCCTTTACCTTATCCCAGAATCTCACCTGTTTTTTTTATTTCATCTATGTAAACCTTGACAACGTCTAGCCAGGAATATTTCTATAGCATCCACCTGTAGTGGACAACTTCTATCAACCCAAGTTTAAAATTTCTCACTTATTTATAGTGAGCTGACATTTCCTAACCCTCGACTATCACCATCTTCTTATGTTCTCTCTATTTGGTCCCTTACCTGTGCTCTTGCAGTTTTCCATGTCAGGCTCCAGTTCCCAACCCTCATAACATGAGCATTTCACACTGAACTTGTCCTGTTCACAGCGTTGACTGCACTTGAGGTGTTTGGCACAGAAGCTCTGGATCTGGCAAGTCTTATTGTCCGACCCCAGCTCCATGCCCAGCGGACACGAACAGATGACCCCCTCACCAGGAGCCACTGTGCAGTTATGGCTACAGCCGCCGTTGTCCAGAGAACACAAGTCTGGAAAGCACAGAAAAATGGGAGGATTGAGGCCATGTTTTGAGATGCAGGCTGTACTTGCTATTCTGCATCCCCTGGTCCAAAACACAGCCTGGAAAGGATTGTTTCTTACCACAGAGTTTTTCATCAGAGCCATCTGGGCAGTCATCAGTGCCATCACAAAGTTTCTCTGCAGGCAGGCAGATGGTGGAGTCGTTGGCACACACATGGTGAGAGAGCTTACACACCAGTGCCTCACAGTTGTCCTCATCCGAGTTGTCCTCACAGTCGCTGTCGCCATCACAAACCCAGGCTTTGCTGATACAGCGTGCTGCGGAGAGTCGGCAGGATTACTTCAAAAACAAAACTTTATATGAATTAATGCACTTAACCTATTGTTTCATGCTTCCTCACCAGAGTCCCTGCAACCAAACTTGACAGCTGGATCACACATGTGTGTGACACCCTCACAGTTTTTCTCATCACTCATGTCCATGCAGTCAGTGTCCCCATCACAGCGCCAACGCATGGGGATGCAAAGGCCATCCATCCGACACTGAAACTCATCTGTATGACAACCACCAGGTGGGCGCGTGGCTGTGGGAAACGACAAAAAAAAAAAAAACTAAGCCTCTAAAGTGATGAAATTTTCATCTCAAAAGAAAAAAGAAGAAGACAAGAACTTGAGCTGTCGGTTAGAAACCTGGACGGGAACCAGTCTTAGCAACAAGACATTCAGAAGGTCATTGTTTTAGTCATGATTCCAGCTGACAATGAATCATTATGTTCCAATGGAGAAAAGCTGAATTATAAACACAAAATTAAAAGCTGTTATACCAGTATCATGTGTTGATATTTGAAATCAAACTATCATTTAGTGAAGGACTTTAAACTTTTAGTGAGAAGTATCACTGGTTGTAGCCATTCACTTGCTGCCAGTGTAACAAACAGGGACAAAAAGGCCTAATGCATTGTATACTCACCGAGAAAAATGCAAATATTTGCTTTGATTTTGAGCATAGCACTCTATGCTCTGCTGGTAATAATACATAAATGAATAAAAGCAGTGGTTAGATGCAACCACCCACCCATGATAATAACAACCATCTGTCATTGTTGTGCTCTATAAACACAGCTCAGTTCAAGGTATCTTTAAATCTAAGTCTTCAAGAGTGCTACATGAAAGCCAGTAACTTGAGTAGAAAGGATAAAAAATTTTTTTTTTTTTTTTTTTCAATGTTTTATGGAATCATTTTATGATATTTTAATCAACTGATTTGCTCATTTTAAACAAAACAAAGCACTCAGGCTTTTTAACTTCTGTTGTTAGGGATCTTGTCGTTCTTCAATTACTATTATGTCGCAGCATGCCTCCTTGTCTTAGTATGCTGTATGTTTTCTAATGAAGTAACACAGCATGTTATAGATCAATGAAATCCCAGCAGATCAGCAGCTTAAGTCACTGACCCTGATTGGTGCAGTTTGCATGGGTCTCATCGCTGTAGTCCCCACAGTCATTATCTCCATCACAGGTCCAGAATTCTGGGATGCAGCGGCCGCTGTTACACTTGAACTGAGCACTAGAGCAGGAGTGACTGCAACCGGCCTCATCACTGTTGTCCCCACAGTCATTATCTGGAAAACAAATGCAGTCAAGCAACACTCACTTTCACATTATAAGGGCACCCACAGCGTGAGATGGAACAAATATTCATAGAAACATCCAGGAAGATATAGCTTTTTAACAATTAACTCATTCACAATGAAAGAAATGCGACAGAATGTGAAAGATGAGAGTTTAAATAATGACAGAAACTGCATAGATCAGAACATGCACCATGAGGGAATGTACCCAGCGCTGATACATTGAGCTTTGCAGCATAGCATCTTTAGCTTTTTTATGTATATATATACTGCAAATATTCACTTTAAAAGGGAGCGTGATATAACTTTCTTTCCTTTGTATTCTCTTTCATTGCATAGTGTTTGGCAAAAATACAAAATGTCTTAAATTATTATTCCCTGGTATCCTAATAAGTCAAAACAAAATGTATTTATTTTTCATTAATCAAATTTGTAAATGAATGGCAGCAGTTTAGACCTCAGCTTGAGGTCATTTTCAGTTAGAAAAGCAGCCCTGACTCTCTCTGAGCCCGCTTGGTCAGTTTTAAAGCTTTGGCTGTTTTGGTGCATGTTGATCTATGCACTAACCGGTCAGCTTTGGACAATTCAATTCATCAGAGCCGTCCCCACAATCCTTTTCTGAAAGACAGAATCAACGGAAGACAGCAAAGTGGGCGAACGGCACAAAACACAACAACAAAACCAAATGCACAACTCACGAATGCACAAGATGACAAAAAGAACAAATGCAAACAAAAGGCTGGAGGCCAAACATGCACAGGAAACTCCAACAACGGAAAGCAGGGAGCTGAAACTGTACAAAAACTCAAATACTAAAAAAACAGACACTAACCATTATCACAGCGCCAGTTAATGTTGATACAGCGTCCGTTGTTGCAGGTGAACTGAGTGAGGGGGAAACAGGTGGGGTAGGCTGCAGAAAGGAAGAGTTAAGACATGTTGCTGATTACACCTGGTAAAATTGTACACTCACATGTTCAATCAACTTGTACAAAGAGCTTTAAAGTGAGAATAAGTCGACCAACCGCAGGAAGCAGGTTCATCTGACCGATCGCCACAGTCATCATCCATGTCACATGTCCAAGAAATAGGGATGCAGCGTCCGCTAGCACATGAGTACTGGTTAGGCGGGCATGTACGGGCTAAAACACAACACGACAGAGTTCATGTCACATGTGGGAAAACCGAAAGTGTCCATTAGATTTGTTCGCATGAGCATTTGTGTACCTGAGCAAGTAGTGTTGGCTTCATCCTCATCATTCCCACAATCATTGTCTCCGTCACACATCCAGCGCGCAGGGATGCAGCGGTTGTTCTCGCACTTAAATCGGTCTTTGGGGCAAGTGTGCTTGTCTGGAGAGTGGAAAGAAAGGATGCATTAAAAGGCAAATGGGAAACAGGAACACTGGTAGAGATGGGGGGATGGAAAGGTAAAAGAGTGGTGAGATGTGAGATGCAAATTAGGAAAAGAGAGGGGCTGTTTTTGGACTGGGTATTGTTTTGTCTGGAACCAAAAACCCGTCTGCACTTTGACCACAGACAGACAGAAAGAGAGAGCTTTTCCAGATCCACAGACATTGCTACATTCCTCCTTGCACAAACACATAGTCACATATTGTGCACCCACATAGACTTATAAATACACTCATCAGATTCCAAATCTGCTTTCTCATTTCATTCTGGCATCAGCAGACTGTCACATTCAGACAGACGGAGGTCATTTGACCCCGTAGCAACGGAAGGGGCTGGATGTGTTTAGGTGATTTTGTGTTTATGTGCAGGCAAGGCTCTGTAACTCACTGCACAGCTCAGGAGCCTCATCGCTGTTATCCAGACAGTCGTTGTCTCCATCACATTTCCAGCGCTCCTGGATGCAGCGGTTGTTCTTACAAGCAAACTCTCCTGTTTGGCACTTAGGAGGGGGTACATAAGACGGGTTGGCTGTGGAGAAGAAAAAGGGGGAATGTAACGGATGTGGGAAAGAGGCCATGAAAGAGGTAAACAGAAGCAGGGTACTATTCTGACATTTTGAAATAGCAGGAAAATGGAAGGGCTTTGTGGAAAAAAGTGCAATCATAAGAACATTTGAAACACATTTGTCAAAACCCACCACATCCCTACTAGTCGCAAAGCAGCAACTTCAAAACAAGTTGTATAACATACAAAGATAATACTGCTCTGAATGCCTTCCCAGAGACAAGTCCTTGATTTTTTTTTTCTTAAAGGCCATCAAAAGAAAAGGTAGCCTGTATTCACTCAGTCTTACACACACAAAACAGTATTAATGTTTGTACCTTTGCAGCTAGTGTTGTCAGCTGAGTCAAGTATTTGGTCTTCTGCACAAGCACATTGCCTGCCACCTGGTATGGCCAGACACAGACTGCTGCAGCCACCGTTGTACACACGGCAAGCATTAGAGCCTGTGGATGAAAGCACATGAATGGCATGTAACTGGTAACAAGTCCAACTTTCACATTGCAGATGGATCCCATACACGTCATTCTGCCCTTTACCTTGCTGCTGCTGAGCGTCATACATCCGGATTTCAAAGATGGGCGGCCGCTCATTGCGCAACAGGGTGGCAGTGCCGGTGGTGGTGTCCAGTTTGTAAATGCTACCACTACGGTACTCGTTCCAGAACAAGAAGTGTTTATAGTGGCATAGACCAAAGGCGTGGTTCAGCTCCTGACCTTCATACACAGTCTGTTGATGTGAGAAAAGCAGCCACATGATAAGGTATATTTTTCCAGGAAAACCCACCATTATCTATATCAGGAAGTACAGCTCAAACTATGCTTGGATTTTGATTAACATGACATCCTTTGTTTTCTAGAAGGTAGCATTACACACGCTTGCAGCTATTTCAAATGAATGAGTCTCTAAGCAGTGGAAAATGTCGATTTTAAATGGATGCGTGTGAGTTAATATTTAGATTTCATTCATTCTAAATTAATCATATCAATCTGATTTTGGATTTATTTTAAATGCAAAAGCCTGCACCAAAATCTGACCAACACACATGTCAGTGAACACAAAATACCAGCAACTAAACCACAAGGAAAAAAAACAGTATGAAAAAGCTCAAGGTCCCTGAGTTTATTGGACCACCCACATCACTCCACTGCTTTAAAACTCTTTCCTTATTAGTGCATTCACAGCTTTTCAAAGCCTCTCTGAGTAAGTCCCCAGTTCTGGTCTCACTGAACTGCTCTGCCTATAGACTGCAGCCAAAATTTAGAGAACAGAACTGGACCTTGCGCCCGGAGCTGTTGAGGTAGACCATCTCGATGCGGTCGTAGTAGGCATCAACCCAGTAGAGAAGGCCCTGTGGGATGTCCAGGCTCAGACCGTTGGGCCATAGCACTGTTTTGCTGGTCAGGAAGACATTTCTATTAGAGCCATCCATCCAAGCCCGCTCAATTTTGCCTCGCTTGCTCTCCTTAGGGTCCTCCTCCCAGTCTGTCCAATACATCCACCTGAGGACACAACAGGGGAACCATCAGGGGTATATTTACTGAATTAAAACTGAATATTTATTTGAAGGATCTTTTAGCATTATTGAAAGCTTTGACATTTCATCAAGCTGCCTTAAAGCAACCAACACAAATCAAGAGCCCCCAGTGGGAGAAGCTCAGCAGTGGCTCTCAGCCAGTCGGGGGCACAACATTTTTTGTCACCAAGTAATTTAGGACTTGTCAGTCAAATCCACTGATCTAGGTAAAGCCTGTGAACACTGGCTGACTGCAATTATGCAGATCTAGAAACAGTCCCACCTCACGGGAATATGACTGACGTTATCATTAACATTTCATATTTTCAATCTATTTCTTTCTCATCCTTTCTTTCCTCCAAACCTCTCCCCCCTCTTTCACTCTTCTCTCTGATTCTGATTGATTACAAGCATTAGTGGAAGCGAGTGCCTTTCCCCCTGGGAAGTATATGGACACACATTGTGCTGTCACTAGCAATCCAGAGAGTGTGTGTGTGTGGATTCATGAGCATATGCTTTTAAAGAAGGAGCCTTGGGGGAGAGTGGGGGGGTCTTATCAATAAGACACATCTATTCACAGAAAGATTAAGCACTCTTTGAAAGTCTGAAAGGAAGATATAACTGCATGTGAAACAGATGGTGGAGGATGTTCAGGTGTTCAAAATGCTCCTTCTGCTTCAATAAATTCTGTGCCAAAATGGAAAAAAAAGGGCATCACAGTTCAGGGTGGCAGTGATCGACAACACAGACTGAAAAAATAAACAAGACTCTATACTGGACATTTTTGAGGGACATAAAAGAATCTGGAAGTGATGCACTTCTCACAAGGGGTGCAAAAGAAATACATCAAATAAACAAGAAGGTCAAAAGGGGAAAGTTTGACAGCGGAAAGAATTAGGATTTTGCAAAGAGGCGAGTGGCACAGCATAAATTATTTCACCGCAGTTAAACAGATGAGCAGATGAAATAACTGTGTCGTTACGGATTGAACTTCATTCCGTGGAACAAAAACACCAAATGTCATCCCGCCCACCTCCTATCTTGTCCACCCTTACCCATGAAGAGGATCCACCACAATGGCACGAGGGTGAGTCATTTTCCCTTCAATGAGAGTTTTGCGGGTCTGTGAAGCCTTTTCCAGCCGAGCAACACTGATAGTTTTCTTGGGTCCATCATCAGTCCAGTACAAGTTGTCAGCCATCCAGTCCACAGCAATACCCTCAACCGTGTGGATCCCTGAAACAAAATTAATGTGTTTATATAAGTGTAGGGTAGAATAAAAGAGTGTTTGATCTGCATCCAGATTTGATCTTTTTATACTTTTAGATTAAAGCTCTTCTGTTCTTTGCTCTGGATCAATGCACTTGATACAAAAATAGACTTTGTGTATCACTGTAATTGCTATAGTAAGAGTTACAATTTTATTTAGATACACTAATTAGCTTTAAGCTTACAAATGCAAGCTGAAAAGCAGTTATTTTCCTACCTTCCTTCATGATGGTATCCCTCTCTGTTCCATCAATCTTTTGTCGTCCAATGATGTAGCTGGTGGCATCGGCAAAATAAATGTACTCGCTCTCAGCATGAAAGTCCAGAGCTCTGGGGTTCATCAGATTCTCAATCGGGATCATGTACTCATCTGGCACCTTAGTGTTCATATCCATACCCCTGATGACGCCTGGACGACCCTTTCCATAAACCAGGAAGAGCTCATGCTCAGGTTCTGCAGCAAGACCAGAACAGAAGCAAAACAAGATTTGTCCATGTTTTCCAAAAAAGAATGTCCTATCTGCCTGACCAGATAACAGTTTTTCACTTGTGAGTGGATCAAAAACAGATTTTTTTGGTTGTGTTCTGAAAAAGTCTACAGACTTTTTGAACCTTTGAACTACAGTATTTTATTCTGCAGATGATGGTATGGTGAAAGTTTTCACAATTTTATGCCAATGTTATTCTGATTTACTTCAGTATGTAGATGCAGTTCTTGCTACTGAACCTCTGCCCATCTTTATTCTGAGAGACTCTGCCTCTCGAAGGTACTCTTTATACCCAATTTGTGTTATCACCTGTTGCTAGTTAACCTAATTAGTTGCATCATGTTCTAAGAGCAGCTTCTTTGTAGCACCACTTACTTTCACAGCCTTTTGCTGACTCCATCCCAACTTTCTTAAGATGTATTGCTGCCATCGTATTCAAGATTAGTGAATGTTTCTCATGAAATAGTAAGATGTCTTACTCTCAACATTTAATGTGTGTCTTGTGTTCAACTGTGAACAAAATATTAGTTAATGAGCTCAGCAGATTATTGCATTTTGTTTATATTTACATTTTCCCCAGCAGCTCAACATTTTTTAGAATTCACTTTGTACATGTAAATCCACTTAACAGCTGCTCATAACCTGCTGTGTATTTGGTGAAATCAGTTAGAGGCTGACCAATTTGCTGACATATACAGTATAAAGTAGTTTTCCATATAAAGTTTATTTATTTGATAAGTTAAAAAATGCAAGTTAAACAAAAGCCTGAAAGGCAAAGGGTTTTTCAATTGAAAGACAGAGCAGGGGGTGTTGCTTTCAGTTAAATCAACATTGACATTATCAATGATGTCCTGTCCTCACTGCAGATCAATGTAATTAAATCATTGGAGGATAAAATAACAAAAAACATCATAAAATTAGCTGAATCACAATGAAGCTTGTAGAGAACTGCACTAAAGAGCCAAAACTTATGGTGCTCAGCAGCTTAGTTCATAGATTTTTCCCAGTCTGCAGCCCAGAGAAGACCTGTATCTATAATCTAACCACATCTTAGCTTGAGTTCAAGAAAGTTGACTTACTTATTGTTATGTTGAAAGCTCAAATGAGTTCTGGATGTGCTGAATCTAAGCTACAGTAAGGTAACCTGAACATTTTTGCCAAATACAAACTCACATACAGCACTGTACTGTAGGAGCCCTTCATTTTGTATACCCCACAGTTGAGTGCATTGTCAGAATTGGGAATTAAGGAACTTATAACTAAGAAAAGAGGTTGTTGTACAGGATGACCCCAAAGACCAGGACTAGATTGGACACACATTGCTAGGGGGAAAATCAAGAAAAGCAAACCAGGAAAAAGCAAGGACTGCTTCTTATATCAATAAATCACCAGTTACAACTTGGTTCACAAATCATTTAACATAGGATCAATAAAAGAGAGGGAGAGTGATTCAGACAAGCTCAAACAATAACACCAAGCTTAAGTCTGCAGAAGAAAAAACAGAGACGTGTTATTTGGACTGACTCCAATCCAAACTTGCGTGGATATGATAGTTTATGGGGAGAGAGCCAGGAGATTCCAATTGGTATACACTACGTGTGTAGAAAAACTCTTAGAAAGCTAGTTAAGGATTACTGAAACCTTAGTAGGCTATGTCATAAAAAAGCATTATTCACTAAACAACACTCGTACTACAAGAGGAAGTGAAAAAAAATATGTAACACATCTTTACTGCTGCAGTTAAACAACATTTTTGATGTTGCTGCTGAGCAAATTGTTAAAATGTTCGCTACATCCTTGTGATGAAAAATGGAAGAAACGGAGTTACTGTTTGTTTAAATGTATTTGTAGGCCTACTGCACTTTGGTTTAAATTGAGGTGCTTTAAAAGGTTTTGTAATATAACAAACCCCAAAATTGACACGATGTTCTGACTTAACATAGCAGCAGTTATGTATCTACAAGTATGGAGACAACAAATGTTGACCAGTCAAAATGCAGTCTGAAATGTAAAGCACTTTTCTAGAATACAAAAACAGGATACTGGTTTTCTGTTAGGCTTTCATGCTAACAATTCATTAGTTCTTTTGTTAGCTTAACAACTGTGGATCTGAGCTAGCTACTCCAATTTCTTAAATGTTATTTGGTGGTCAATATTCATACAAACATTACATTTAACAATAATCTTTTAAGTGTATTAACTTTTTACGATAAGTTTAAAGCTTAGGATTCACCAGTATATCTATAAGCTATAGTATCTCTATTTTGAATTTTTATGTGACTGTAATTTCTTTTAATGTTAGCCTATAATCATTTCAGCTGCTTTGCAACAATTCTTTGAAAAATGACTCGTGTTAAAGTTGGCAGAAACCATTGACAAATTTTTAGGAGCCAGGATACAGCTTTCTGGTTTCAGTGTGTATTACTGATCTACATTTCAACAGGCAGGTATTGTCATGTGGAGAGCATAATCAAATACAGTATTACGGATATAATCTCCCAATTATCATCTGTCATCTTGAAACAAATAGTTTGCTAAACTAAAGAAAATAAATTTCTCCGTTTTTTCAAATCTGCCAAAAAATGATACAATAAACTATGCGTGAAACATTTGTTGATTAGCAGTTGTGTAAGATAATCACTGAATTACATAAACGGCAGGCTCACTCACTTTTGCAGGACTTGCCATCACTGCCCAAGCTAAATCCAGAGCGACAGCGGCAGGTCCGGGTCTTGTGTCCATTACCCAGAAGACAGATGTCAGAGCAGCCTCCAGCCTTCCCAAATTGGTCCACTTCACATGCATGACTACGCACTGCAAAACAAGAGAAATGACAAATAAAATCTCTGATGCAGAAAAATAAATAGCAAATAGTGAGGATGTGTGAGCATCTGAGTGTGCATGTGTACCCGGAGGCTGGCGTCTCTGGTGGTAGACATGCAGCGCTCCTCCTTTGTCCACCCTGGTCACCACATGAAAATCTGCGCTGTTGAAGCGGTTGACCCTGATCACACTGGTCTTTGGCTGCATGTTAGCGTTGTCTGAGTTGGTGGCATACAGATAGTTTTCGAACACAGTGAGCCCGTACAGATGCTCGATCTGAAAAAGAAAATTTAGAAGGTAGCTGAAAATGAAACAGGAAAAAATAAGCAAAATGATGGCGGTACTTAAGTAAATAATTATTTAAAGCATTTGAGTTTTGAAGCCTTTTTCTATTCTAGTTTACAATTTTTGCTGATATTCCTGGAACTTTTTCTTGCACTTCTGTTCTGCCGAGTAACCATGTCAGTGGGGAAGTTGTTTAACACCTGAGAAGAGCTTATTGAGCTTTCCAAAGTATGTAAATCTTTGAAACCAAATTCAGACGATGAAGAGGACATGTTAATGTAGGGCATGAGCAAAATAGACAGGAAAAGGAAGAAATTTCAATCACACTTCTCTCTGCAACATTTCAGCTCTCCAGCAGCTTGTCAGCTAATCTTTAATTTACTTCTTTTTCTAAAGATTTTTTTACTGCAAATATATCATTTCCTATCAAAGTATTACTCAACCCAGTTAAACTAAAAACACACACATTTACAGTTTTCTTTGAGTGTTGCACTTGTAACTCATTGATAGCTGTACCTATATCTATTTAGATAGCATTTGCTTGCAGTCCAATTCCTGATGTCTGAAGGGCAGATAAGAGTCTTTAAAAGGGATCCATTTATTTAATTTACAAAGATATTAAATTAGTACATTACAGATTTTAATATGAGTTCCCAAGGAAGAAGCACATTGATCTTGCTTATGTGATTAACCTTAAAATCCCCCCGAAAAATAATTAAATGAGCAATTTTCTAAGAGCTGAATAATAAATGGGGACACTACTGTATTATTGTGCCATGGTAACTTGCTGTCTCACAAAAACAAGAAATGCTTTGAATTATCATCCTTTTTTCTCCCCATCATCATTTTCTTCTTTCAATTTTTCCAAGGGTTAGTTTTTTGGGTTGTTTGTGGTTTGTTACGCTCAGTTTTTTTTTTTTTTGTATCTTTTTTTGCGTGCAAATTGTTGATGTAGCATGAAAGGAAAGCACTGTTGCCATGGTTACCTGCTGTTTAATAAACCATGTGCAGTTGTGCACAGATGTAGAGCAGTGGTTAAACTGTTAATTGTGATTCTTTGAGGTGGCTTCATACACAATATGAACAACTACTTACGAAGAAACAAGGATTTTTCTGTGGCTATGGCACAAGACGGTAAAGTGTCGAGCAGCTGTGACTGACAGGAGCAAGAATGAAGAGATTTCACAGCTCTCGAAAGACAGAATTTAAAGACAAACAAGCTTCAACCTTTAATGCAAAAATCAGGAAGAAAAGAAGGGCAAGAACTTCCACCTGTGAGGAGCAGACATAGACACGGACCAGACTCGGTTTACTTAAGTGCTGTCACAACAGAGTCATAAAACCCGAGGGATGTATGTGCAGTGCTCTGAGATTCAGAGAAACACTGACAGACAAAAAGATACATAAAGCATAAGCCTGATGCAATACAGGGACCAGAAACCAATTAGTATCAGACTCTGTGAAACATGACTGTGCATTAGATCATCTTTGCCCACAGATTTGAACAAGACAGATCTGACTTGCTCTACCCTGAGGAAAAAATGCATTCCATATATTGTATCTTGCTTTAAAACGAAATGATTTTCACACATTTTCTAGAGTGCAAACGAGGCCTTAACCAACACATATGCTCGGATAAACAGTGTCAGCTGAGCACCACCAACAGCAACCCTTCATTTTAATATTGATGTGAAGGACGTTCATGCACTAACGGCCTTGCACAGATTCACACACAGAAAAAAAGAGATGGCAGTGTGTTTGTATGTGCATGAGCATGTGTGTTAGCATGTATTTCTTCCTTTGGCTCAGTGAGTAAAACAAAGCCGTTTCTTCCCTACAGACCACAGTAAAAGCCATGGTAACAGGTTTAAGAGCCACTCACAGATCCATTATCGGCCTCTGTATTGAACCATTTATCAGCTTATTTTATGTTCACATCTTCTCACTGCTCATAGCTTGTGGCTCAAGAAAGCACAGGGGTGTACACAGGGGTAACATAAAATGTATTATAGATAAATGAGGATCTCTAAAATATACCAGAGAGCTTCTCAGAAGCACATACAGAGCGATTATGTTTTCTCACCAGCAGGCCTTGGATGATGGTGTGTCGATTCTTGCCTTCATAGTCAACCACCTCAATGTAGTCCAGGTACGCATCAGCCCAGTACACCAGCCTGCTGACAAGGTCCAGTGTGATGCCGTGGGGGAACACAATCTTGCTGTCGACAAGTTTGGTTCGGTTCTGGCCATCCATGTCACAGCGCTCCACTTTTGGGATCTGACCATAGTCGGTGAAGAACACCTTCCTACAGAGAAAAAAAGGAATCAGACCTGAGTGAGGATGGATAGATCGATTAGCTTCATTTTCAGCCCACTGACTGGTTTCATCATCAAGAAGGAAATGATACTGTAGCCTGTAAGTAAGCAGAAGGAGAATTATACAGAAGGAAAAATCTTTGATGGTAGACAAGAATTCAGAATTTTTATGGAGCTTTTTTAAGTTGTCTAATGAGCTAAACTTGGACATAATAATAATTATGTGCCACTTTCCAATTTGAAAGCTGGCAATGTGCAGTTCTTCAACTGTTAAACTGATTAAAAACAAACACAGGATCTCAGACCATAACCGTTATTTAAGGTGTCACTGCTGCCAAAACAAACACTGTGACATGTTTAAAGCTCCAAGTAACAAATCACAGTCCCTGAAATTGTCCAAGCAAAAAAAAAAAAAAAAGAAAAGAAAAATACATCTTTTTTTTTTTAAATATGCGTTACATAAACTCAAAAAACATTTGAAAATTCCACACAATTTGTGAGATTGCATGTCAAAGCAAAACCTTGCTAAATTATAGTGGAAAGAAAAATCACAAACCATCAGATCAAGGCTAAAAAAAACATTTTTTTTCCAATATCATATCTTTTGTTGTAAATTAGAGGGAAGCACAATTAAGAAGCACAACAAAGGATAATTTGGGCTGTTTTATTAGTGTTAATGTCATTTTTCTCCCCTCCTTCCAAACCAGAAAAAACACAGGTACAGCAAAGCCACCTGATGGCGTTACTGGAAGAAGGAACATCAGCTGAGGAAGCTGTGTAAGATGAAAACAAAACATGTAGCTACAAGGAAATGCAAGAACTTGCACACACATTCTCACACCAGTCCACTCACCCCCACCCAGATATACACAAACCCACAGGAATTCATTTGGAGAGAGTAGTTATAAACAAAAGAGCTGGAACAAAAACAAATTATTACACTCAAAACCTACACGGTGAGTGTATTAGTGCAAAAAAGAACATCTGTGCTCAATTACTCTGACTTCCAACTTTTTAGAGTTAACCATATCAGATAATATTAGTATTGTTTGTATGAAGAACCTCCCTATCTTTGTGAAAACTAGCATACACTGTGTGAGAGTTAGCAGCATTTATAGGTTTGTGTTTGCATTCATGCAGAAGGCAGAAATAAAGGGATCAAACTGACCCCATTGTTGGGTCCAGAGCAATGCCTTTAGGGTTGTACAGCTCCTGGTCCAGGAGGGTGACACATGTCTGGCCATCCTTGTCACACACAAAGATCCTGTCGTTTACATCATCCACAAAGTAGAAGTTTCCGGTGAGCCAATCAATGGCCATCTGCTCCACATCTGGACAGAAAAGTGAAGCAAGGAGAGGATTAAAGATGGGACACAGGAGGTGCGCAGTGATGCAGTGACTTTAGTATTTGTGGTGACTCACTTTAAGTAGCATGGAGCTTGTTGTGAGGGATGTTACTGTACATGCTTTAAACAGATGGGTTTGAGTCATAGTTATAGTATGTGATGAAGTAAATAAGTTACAAGTTGCTTTAGGCTCAGATTATGGGACTATTTTTTGACAAGGTGACAGCCAGCATCAGTGAGGAAGCGTCCATTGTACATGTTGTTGTAAAGAGTTACATGCTGCTATAGTGGAAGCAAAATGATCATGGCTCTGTGGTTTCCTCTGGGTTTATTTTCCAGAAACTCTGCTCATTGGGAAGCCCCCTCCCCCCGAAAATCAAACACCTAAACATGTGTGCATGGCACCACACAGAAACTTTATGGAGCATTTAAAGTTTAATTAAGTTCAACATAAAGACAGTGAGATCCCTTCTCTATCAAGTGTTCTGAATGTGGTGAAGAGGGAGTATCTGAGGAAAGCAAAAATAGTGTAAAAAGAAGAATATAAGACATAAATAACCCTCTCGATGTGGTCTGATCTTTTTTTTCTTTTGCTTCCCTAAAACACAAGCATAGTTCTACTGAGTCTGAACAAGGATCAGAGAAGGAAAACTGCTTTAGAGTTTAAATAAAGAAAAACAAAGAGGACATGTGTGGTATTAACAGGTCCTGAATCATAAACTGCCATTGTGACGTGCATTTACTCATGAAATATCCTGAAGTTTTTTCAATTTATATTTACAGTCCATTTGTCTTCAAGGGTAAATATCACTCTTAAAGCTACTGATCACACCAGACAGCATTTTCCCAGAGTCTCTAAGAGTCAAAGGGGCGGCAGAGCCTTCAGCTATCAGGCCCCTCTTTTATGGAACCAGCTCCCAGTTTGGTAGAGCAGACCCGCTCTACCTTCAAGATGAGGCTTAAAACCTAAATCCTATAGGTAGGGGTGGTTAGCCAGCCCTTAGTTATGCTGCCAAAGGCTTAGACTGCTGAGGACGTCCCATGATGCACTGGGCTCTTCCTCTTCATCTCTCTGCTCCTTATCTCTCATGTATAAACATATGACAGTATCAACATCATTAACGTATTTCTCATCTCTCAGCAGATCTCCCTGGATAAAATGTATCTGTGATGTCTGTTGATCTCTCTTTCTGTCCTCTCCACCCCAACCAGTCGAGGCAGATGGCCGCCCTCCCTGAGCAGAGTTCTGCTGGAAGTTTATTCTTCCTGTTAAAAGGGAGTTTTTCCTTATCACTGTCGCCTCTAGCATGCTCAGGATGGGGGATTGGATCAAAATCAAGATTCGAAGCAATCTGTTGGTTTCCTTAGCTAGGCTATTTGTTATGAATTGGCTTGTATGAATACTAATTGATGACAACAGATTGGCTCAAACTGATTGTCTGTGAAGTGCCCTGAGATGGCATTGTTGTGAATTGGCGCTATACAAATAAAGTTTGAATTGAATTCACTTGGAATAGCAAACATAATTCATCAGTAATAATCTGGTAATACAACACACAACATTACAGTGACCCATTTTATCTGTGCAAGTACTGATAATGTTAATATATTAACCAATCACAGTAGACCGTAGTCTAGCTTTTAAAAAAAGGACACAATAGCAACACAGGAAGGTCATCCAAAAAGTGCTTCACTCGCACCCTGCTGATTAGGTAGCATAATAGGTCATGAAAATTGTTCCCCTCCTGAAATTGATTTCTACTCAGAATGGTTTCCGACACATTAAATACTCATAAGTAGCCGCACTGATTTGTTTCAAGCTCATTTCTAATGAACATAGAGCACATATCCAAAGCTGTAAGACAGCTTTGATGCTTTCTGCACCCCGCTGTAATGTTTCTAATGTTTGTATGTAAAGCACCTTGAATTGTCATGTATTTGAAATGTGCTATACAAATAAACTTGTCTCGCTTGTGGACGAGCTGCAGGGATTCCAAGAAAAATGTGCTCACATTTGATATTGATACCACATCTTCCTGTCGGCCACCAGCGTAAGGAATGTGTTGGAAAATTACCTCACCTGTCACCCAGTGGCACGTCATACATCTTTCTATATAATCTATTTACTGAACAAGCAATAATGGATTTATTTTCTTGCAACTTCATGGATCAAACACACTAGCAGAGAAAACTGACACATTTATCACCTGTCAGACAATCAGTTCTTTTAGTGGCTCATTTTTTACAGAGTACAATTAGCATTCATAGAAAATTTGACGTGATTTCAGCTGTTTTTGCTTTTCACTCTAACTCCTGATGGAAAGAAATATAATATTTTAATGCTAAATGTTGCTTTTGGCACTGAAAATGTGATGCACCTCGAGTTTGAGAGTATATAATCTGAAAACCTCAAGAAGAACTCGGTAGCAGAGTAAGTGAGAGGCATACTTTATAACAGCAATAACCATGGTTTGATTTTGAGCGAAAACTTCGGTCGATGCCTGTCCACATCTCTCTCTGCTCCTATTCCCCATTTACTGTGACCATCAAACAAAGTGCTGAATGGCAAAAGAAGAAAAGAAACTAAACAGAAACAGCACATCCAGCGTTATGAGATCATTAACAGTGGAGAAAAACTTTAAAATTTCTTTGCCTGAAAATAAAAGCAAACACCTGAAAGGCCAAAGATCTGAAGAGGATTGCAAACCGGGTGTTAATTATCTACGGATTCATCAGGAAAAGTTACCTCTTCCACGTACTGGTCATGTGAAAATATGTTGCATTTAAGAAACATTTTGATCCAGCTCTTCTTTTTATGTCAAGGATCTGTGCACTTTTTCCAGTGCTGGCAGTCTTTTTAATCTCAAGTTCAGGAGACTGTGAGAGAAATATTAAGGAGGATGGCTGCATTAACCACATGACTTGTATTTTCACAGCTGCTGTGAACTTGGCTCTCCTCATTGCTAACCTGACACAGATTGACTCACACAAACACTTCGTATGTAGGATAACAGCCTTACTGTAGGGGTCTTTGCTCCTGCAGTGCTCAGCGCTAAGGGTGGTGGTTTAACATAGTGTATATGCTTTCCAGGGTGATTAGGTCAAGACCAGGAGATCAATTTCACCAACACGGAAAATAAAACGCTTGGGTGCAGGAAATGATGAGGCAGATTCCTCAGCAAATAGAAGTGCACAACGTGAAAACTACCAGCTACAGACCAATAAATCAGGCTGTAAATCCAGAGGAGCCCTCTGTGTTTAGAAAATTGACACATTTTTGTGAAGGGCTTGACGAACAAGGGGAGGGATGTGGAACACTTTTAAATATTTTGGGGCTGAGTAAATGTGGAAAAAAGATAAACGAAGGAGGGAAAAGGAAGAAATGGAGAGAAAAAAAACAGGAATGAGAGAGAAGAAAAGAAAGACAGAGAGCAGAAAAAAAACATCACCATTGTGCAGCAGGATTTCTAAGGTTTATATGAATCGGGGGGCCAAAGTCCCAAATGTGCTCTCAATTTTTAACACAGATTTCTTTGTTTAAATGCTTCCAGCTGCTCCACCGCACAGATTCACTGACTAAGCAATGATAGAAAAAAGAAAACAGAGGGAAGACAAAAGAGGTGAACTTGCAATATAGAAAAATGTACATGGAAAAAATGTGCGTCCCTTGCTCTCAGACACCTTCTGTTCTCCATTTTCCTCCACTTCTGCTGAACAAAAATGGCTCCAGCAAACCCAGAGACTTTTCTATCTCCTCCCATTCTCCTCTGTCTCTCCTTCTCGGTGCATCATTCCTTCGCTCTGTCTGTTCCCCAGAGGTGGGAAAACAGTCTGGATTCATTAACTGCAGCTCTGTCTGAAGCTATGCTATAAAAACAACAGCATAATTGAAAAAACAGAACCAGCTGTTTTATTCACTTGCCCTTCCTCTCTCAAAACAACTTATTTTCAACATGTTTTCTCGTCCATCTCACTGCTCTCTGTTAGTCCAACAAAAACAGTGGCTTGTCTAGGTAACTTTTTTTTTAAAGGATATAAAATCTAAAGGGAACAAAAGTTTTACTTTAATAACTACATGTGAAAGTACAAACGTGGATCAGACATTTTTACCCCCGCTGAGCTTTTAATGAAGATTATGTTCTCATGATACCTCTATATTGTGAATTCTAAATATCTTATTAAAGCTTCAACACTTATTCAGACAGGTGAGGGGAGGTGGGAGAAAAAAAATTCTTTAAGTAAGTGTGATTGTGGAACTAAAAAGTGTAAAGGACGAAAATTATGTGAGAACTAGAAGCTTAAAGCGAACTAAAGTGTTGAAGCGAAAGAAGATTTGAAAATGTGCTGACTGGATTGCCTTTTACCAGCACATGACCTCTTAAGGAGATTTCAGGCCAGTGTCTGTCCTAAGCAGCACTAGTGTAGCTCGTTGTGCAAGGCTAGCAGGTACTGTGCCTCTCACAGTACATGCAGGGAATGGAAGCTCTGGGATAAGCCCCATTATGCTAATATGAAGCATCAATACCTACTTTGTAGTATGTAAATCTATCATGGAGTGATTTCTAGGTTTCCAGGGCGCTCTGTAGAGCTTCCTTAGTTCGCTTTTTTGCTAGCAACATAGTTCAGAAGCTGTAAAAAGTAGAACTCAAATAGAACTGTAATCATTTACAAGTTATTTAAACCCTACATTTAAATAGATCATATTATTCATGTTTCCTGAAACTTTTTGTGCATGTAAAATATCTGCAAAGTAACAAAGGCCAAATTTCAAACAATAAGCTGTGTCCTGCTTTAAATACCTTGTTTGTAGCCCTTTACTAAATACTATCACAATTGAATATATTTGCTTCATGCCTGCTAGTAGCTGGTACAGCACACCCTAATTCGACAACTTAAACTCTATTGTTTTTCATTAATCAGTTAAACCAACCACTGCCAGGACTTTTGGGCCTTAATTAGATCGGCGCTTAAACTTGACAAGAGGTGCTGCAGCAATGTAGTGTTAAGAAAATACTGCATTTTCAGGATTGAATAATGTAAACATACTATTAAAGACTTACAAAGTTATATTTCAAACATGCAAAATAGGAAGATGAAGCAATATATCAAATGCTAAAACCAACAAATGTTGTTTTCCATTATATATATATGCTCTTTCTTAATTGCTATGGAGTTACTTCCGTCTCTTCAACGTGCAGTCAGCCAAGTTTGCAATCCAAAGACGGGCAAAGAGTGAAATATATGAAGCCAAAGTTTTGTTTGTTATTGAGTGGAATCTTGACTGAAACATATTTTTATCGTCCCATCAGAGTGACAGCATGGCAGCATCCACAGAGAAGATAGATGCTGTAGCTGGTGCATCTAGATAAAGCTTTTAACAATCTGTGAGTTGCTAATGGACTGAAAAAAAAAGCCTGCAGCATCAGCTTGTGTTTTGTTTTGTTTTTTCACTCTTAAAAAATATAAACAAGATTTGTAAGATTTGTATAGCTAGGAAAGGGACATTTAGATTTGCTGCTCCCTTTGCAAGGAATCAGCTTTAAAACTGCTTGAAATGTAGGAAGCTGATCTTGCCGACTAAAAAGCAAC
>JBBBVU010000003.1:27012514-27023425 GCA_037177055.1 Atherinosoma microstoma
TTTTGTTTTACTTATTTCTCAGTATTCGCAGGTGCTAAGGTCTTGTAATTTTACAAGTATGTAGCATCTGGGCCATAATTTAATTTGAAATACTCATGTTTTTGCTGACACCCTCGCTTTAAGACATTTAGTACCCAAATTTGGTCTCATCAGCAAATCATTTCAGTCCAAAAACAAACAAAAGAGGGGTAGAAGGTAAATCAGAATTAAGTATAAATGCTCAACTATATCAGTGATCACTGCCACACAAATGCATATTTATGTGGCCTTCTCTCTTTGATTCAACTGGTGCAGAAACTGGACCAACCCACATCCAAACAGAGCAGCAAGACATGGAGTGACTCTTAAAAGCTATGAAACATGCCACAATTGAAATAAACAGCTGTGATTGGTTGGTCCAGGCTTTTACAGTTGGACATGTGGTTGAATCTAAAAAAGGCCAGGCAAAGGAATCCAACTTCTCTGGATCCAAGAGCAAGTGATAACAAAAGTTGTCAAGAATTTTATTATTAAATCCAAAGAAAATTTGACAATTTGAAGGAAGGACATTTTCAGAACCGGAGCTCCAGGACACCACAAGCAACTAAAATACATTCACCAAAATATGACACTCTTTAAAGCTTTTAGGTGTTTTTAAAGGTGTTTTTCATCCAAGTTAAATATATAATAGATCAAATATGTGTGAATAGAGGGCCAGAGACAAACAGAAACCAACAAATCACCTCCAAATACCTCCCTTCTAATCCAGACAAAAAAGGGTACACTTCAATTCCACCTTCCAGTCAGCTGAAAGACTGCATAATCTCAGCAGAATTTTTGACAGTGCACTGTACTTCCTGTGAGATACAAATCAAGACCCAGTGAGTCATAGTCAAACACACACCATTATGTCAAACCCACCCAAGATCTATCAGTCACAAGTGATTCATTTTGCCCAGAAACACTGGCAGACTGTTCATACACAGCCCCAAAGATGGGAGTGAGGATCAAAAGTTTCCTTTTCGAGACGCCACACTTCCGACTTATAAATTCCACACTTCTGTTGAGGTTCTGTGCATGGTGTACTTTTGCACTGGTGACAACATACCATTCCTAAATCAATAATAAACTGAATGTGCTGAGCATGAGCAAGACAAACCTCACAAATCAGCAGATTTTTTTTTTTGATGATGCATTTTTAGCTGCTATCCAAGACGCTTTATGCTCTTTATGAAAATAACAATCATTTAAGTTACACCATACAACCACTCCCCTGCCAGTCTTGATACAATTCAATGAGTACACAAGTCTTCCCGCTGCACTCCAGAGAGACCTGCTGAGACAACCACAGTTCAAATTACAGACATGCCCGGAATTTTCCAAAACAAGTCTGAGCACCGAACAACTGAGGAGAATTTAGAAAGCCAGCAATGTAAACAACCTACTGCAACACATACCACAGAGTATTTACTGTCAAGCAAATAAAACAACATAAAATCCTCTACTTTGGTTCAGAAACGCAAAACACTCATATCAGTCTGATGACCTTGACTGGAAAGGAGCGCTTCGGAAAACAAAAGATGCCACGGAAAGATATGCATCTTTCAGTCCGTGTGTATATGCAGGCATACAAAAATACACACAAACCCTAGCAATCAAACACTTTGCAAAAAGTGGTCCCAGCATGCATTTTCCAAAGAGCTACTGCATTCTCACATCTGGAGAATTATCATCTCCTATTCTGAGGGAAACACGCACATACTGAACAGAGGTCTATCCAGCGTAGAAGAGCATAAAAATTTCACGTGTTTCCCAAGTCAATATTGCATGGCAGATCATTTTTTCACCAAAGGTGCAGTGGGGAGAAGAAAATATCATTCTAAAAAAGAGAGATGACTTATCATAAGAACAAAAATGTGATAAAACTGATGTGTAATCTTAAGAAGTCTTGGAGAGTGTTGAAATAGATAATCATGATACAGGAGGGAAGTGAGAAAAGTGGAAAGGAGTATCTATGGCTATCAATCAAGGTTATTCGAGACGACAGCTTGCATCATATCTTATGTTTACTACACAATTATTGTGGCTAAAAGTATATGTGATAACAATATCATCACAATATCTATTGAAAAACTGCAGACAAATATGCTGCTAACAGATGAATTCATTTTCATCTTTTTGGTTTCTTGTCTTCTTTTTATCGGCAGTAAAATAAAAAAGTAAGGAAGTTTAAAACGTGGCCAAAAATCTGCATCCAATAATGGTTTAGTTTTATCAGCTGACATCAAACCACTACTATTATCATGTGTATTATCGACATGATATGGATATTCTGTTCATAAACTATCCCAATTAACATCAATGCAAGTATAGAAAATAGTTAAATACATTCTCTTTCAGTTCAAAGGCTTTATGCGTCAGTATATTTAAAAAAAAAAAAAAAAGAAGCTTCCAGTCCTCACCAGGTCAAAAGAATTAGGCATAACATACGACAGTGTGCAATTAGTATTTTTTTCATTTAACAAAAATTAAGCCAAAACACAGAAACTGCGTGTGGGAAACGTTTGTATAGCCTCACTGCTTCCATAGAGAATTTGAAGTCAACATCCTGTGTCAGCTTGTAAAGATAGCGTACTGTATTCCCCCTTGCTTAGATGCACCGACCCTGAATCCCCACTCGTAATTCAACCATCAAAATGTAGCATCAACCTCAAAAATCATATCTCAGTCCATTTCTACTCCTCATAACCAGAAACTAAAATTATCTGTCTGGAAGTAAAAAAAAAAAAAACCTACACTTTAATACGTTACTAGATGAAAATGCATCTTTATTATCAATACTGACTCACAGTTAAACATATTTGGAAGTATCAAAATGTGCTTGCTTTAATAAACTGGTTAAAAAAAAAAAAAAGAGATGGATTTTACAATGCATCAGATTTTCACACAATATCAGCTTCATAATTAGCAGATCTTCCATTCAGCAATGTGATTCACTAGTTCTAGTAAGATCCAGGAAAGCGATCGATACAGTATAGTACTCCTTCCCAGCATTTACATGGTCTATAGGAATAAAGAGAAGACATAAAAGCCAGGTGCAATTAATCAAATGCATTCAATTAATCAATCTGAGAAGGGATGTGAGGCTAATTCAATCTAGAGTCCGTTATTCTACAGTAAACTGTAAATGAACTGTACTTAAGTAGCACTTTTCTAGTCATGTTGACCACCCAAAACGCTTTTACACTGCTAACATTCATAACCCCATGGACAGACAATGAGAAAGAGAATTGGATATCCCAACAAGTTCACCTCAAGATCAGGCCATGCAAAGCTCGGAGGAATCGCCAAGAACCCAGTAGATACATCTCACTCTCTACAGGGCTAAGTTAGCATGTTAAACACAGAGTTCATGACAGTACAATTCAAAAAAAGACTGAGCAAGTATGTCATGTTGAGAAGGGGTTTCTAGGAGAAAGCCTCCACTCTAAAAGGAACATAGCAGTGCAGCTTAGGTTTGCCAAGTTGCATCTGAACAAACCACAAGACCTCTGGAACAATATTCTTTGGACAGACAAGACTAAATGGTCATGTTTGGCCATGATACACAGCACCATGTTTAGTGAAAACCAAACACAGCTTGGAGCAAAAACAACTCATACCAGCTGTCCAAATGTGAGGCCATTTGTCGGACAATTAAAGTTTGATTGAAATTGGATTATACATCAGGACAACAGCATATCTACAAAAGAATGGCTGAAAAAGAAAAGAAGGACAGAAGCGTTTCAATGATTCCAAGTTTAAACCTCAATCTGATTAAAATGCTGTGACAGGACCCTAAAAGAGCCAGGCAGTAATGAATGCCTGCAAATCTTAATGGGTTGAAGCAAAGATGTAAAGATAAGTGGACCAAATTTCCTCCACAGGGATGTGGAAGACTGATAATGATATACAGTAAATGATAACTTCAGGCTATTGCTGCCAATGGTGGTTCTACAAGCCACTGATTCATGGGGTGCAGTTAGCTTTTCACACGCTGCTTCTGTAGTTTTTTATTGAATAAATAACACATTTTTCCATGTTTTGTGTTATTGTTCACCTGATGTTGTGCTTGTCTTATTTCTAAAACCTGTGAAAGAACAGATTTTTTAAAATAACATATAACACCAAAGAAAAGATATACTGTTTTCACATGATTGACTGATGACTGCTAATTTCTCACACTTTAGAAAAAAAAAATCTTTTAGGTTAGGTCCATCCTTTCACAGTTTTGGTTCTTAACCTTTGACAGATATAATTTCTTATAGAAGTTCTCAGCTTGACTTGGTTGTAAATCATCCCTTTCCTTCCATAATTCATGCATTCTGAATGAATATTAAAGTCTTTTCTAACAATTACTTTTTTTGGTTTTGGTTTTTTTTATTTCTCCCCCCGCTGTGGTCAGCTTATATATATATGCTGACAAATATAGCATTTCTTAGACTCACTGATGACTAATTCCGAGTTTTGGATTTCAAAACAACTGCTTCCCCAATTCAACCTGAATGACTAAATGACTGTCTGTTTCTTAATATACTCTTAGGAAACAATTTCGCTGACAGAGCTGCTTAAAAACACGATGCACAAAAGGCAGCACAATTTGATATTATAATACTGTCACGGTGGAGCAACATGCTACTGGAACGGATTTCTCGCTTCATTGTGTGTCGATTTCAGGGTTGAGAACTATACAATAGACAAGCGACACAAAAAAAAAAAGAACTTTCAAGAAGCGCATACATGCTCATACAGTGAAGTTGTACATGAACATACCTCTGCAGTGTGGTCCCTCATCCCAGCCGTCAGTACAGTCTGGGACCCCGTTGCACAGTTTGCTCATATGGATGCACAACTCCGTCCCTCCACACTGGTACTCGTTGGGTGGGCAGAGTGATATGGTGCTGTGTGGACCTGAGGAACAACAAATAGAGATGTTGTTGATTTATGCGGAAAGTTCAGGGCAAATTAAATGTTTAGTTTCATTCCTTGATTTCTATTGTGAAAACCTATTAGTTAAATATCTACATCAAGTATCAAAGGACTCAAGATATGAAAAATCACAAAAATTAATCATCTTTTGAAAATAATTTGGTCCCATTTAAAGAACCTACTGACACTATTTGGTTACCGTTATAGTTTTCCTCTTCTTGATTTATTCAGGGAATTTTTTTTTTTTTTTAATTTAAGATTACCCAGTCAGGTTAGTCTAATATACCGTATTGTTCCTGCAAAATGTTCTATTTTATTTATTTCTTTAATCATATTATATATTAGATATATCAGATTATTGTGCCTGATAAAATTCAACTATAAAATGTGATGACTCAAGTGTCACTATAAGCCAGACTTAACATCCTAAATAATTGTTACATGTTGCTTTTACTTTAATCATGTTCACTGTAAATGTACAACAGAATAGATGAATGAAATAAAATAAAATTAATGGAGATAAAGACTTTCTAAAAATAATTTCTAACTTGGTTGTTTGTCGAATACAATTCAATTAGTTTTATTCTCTAACGTGGAAAAGATTTTAAAAGCAACAAAACAGTGTCAACACTCCAAGTCTACCAACAGGTGATGGACATTCAGGCAGACCTGGGTAACTCTGTATGGCTGGCAAAACATCTGTCAGATTGAAGGAACAAAAATGTTTCATTGCCATTTCCTCAAGTCGCCACATATCTACCCACTGTTTCCTCTTTGATAGCTGTACACAGCACCACTACTGTGGATTTCAACACAGACCATCAATCAAGACAGACAAACCTGAAGTGGTGTGTAGTGAACACACTCTGGAAGATAAAATTATTTTTTCTTGCCTTGTTATAATGCAGATAAACTGTAGAACTGCTGGAACCTTATCAGACATTTAATTATGGAGGCCAGCCAAGGGGTGTTACTCCACATGGTGACCAAAGATGCAGTAGATTTTAAATCCATTTCAGTGTAATTGCGGTCTTCCCAAAGACCACTCACGAAGAAAATATAAAAAGAAACACACAGGCACAGAGCAGATATTGTTTTGTTTTATGATTAAGATGCTAACATAAAAAAAGTAAAAAAAAAAAAAAAGAAAAGATGCTCACATATATTGACGATAAGAATTTTTGTATTTGATCCTGCAACAGATGAATGGGCATGGCAGATTCCCTTCACAGTAATTATCATGAGCTTGCAAGTGACACGACGCAAACGCTTTTCATGACTAACCTAAATAGGTTATAAACCTAATTTATTCTTTAGATTTTATTTACAAAACTCAGTTCGTCTCTTGATGAGTGACACATAACTGTTGCATGCACAACGAAAAGAGTCAGGACCAGTTAGGGGAAGGAAAAGATTACAAAAACAGATACAACTGACATGAAAGGTGAGTGTATTGAGTTATACGAGCAACATCAGAACTTTCCATTAGATGAAAGATGAATCTGGCCATCCAGCCCTGCCTGATCCACATGAGACTCCCATCGCTGATAAGACAGATTGGGTGGTTTGGTCAATTCCCTCTTTATAAACTTGTCTCCCCACTCTCAGTTACTGATTTTTACCCAGAGTTTGTGTCTCTGCTGCATCCTCCATCTCTTGAATGGTGTGAAACATTGTTTTTCTTTACTGCTTCATATAAGGTAGCCAGTCAGAGGCACAGGGGCTTCTTCTCCAGTGTTTGATCTCTTGAAAATAACTGTTAATATTGTAGTATGTATCAAATAATCAAAATGCCTTCCCCTTCTCAGCCTCATTGTCTTTCCTGCTTGCCAACTGAATAGTCAGAACCACAAGGCAGACATCCAAAGAACCATTGTGGCTGCAAAAAAAAAAAAAAAAAGGGCCGCTGGAGAAAACTAGCAGGAACTACAAACACACCATTATCCTAGCTCGGACTAGCCAAATGACTACCTTCACTGCCTCTGCAGTGTGCAAACATCCATCCCAGAAGCAAAACACCAACAATAAGCACACCAGTGTACTGGCATGTAGGCCTGGTATAGATATATCTGCAGAGAGGGAACTCTGGGAGGAGTTCTGGGAAAGAAAACGTGTTCCTCCTGGATGAATAGGAGTTGGAGCCAAAACTGCTCCGTTTCTAAGAACACTAAATTCAGACAGTTTTAACTGGACAAAAAGGGTGAGCTAAAATGCTTCGCCAAGCACAGAAGGCTATTCTCTCCTAAATGACCTTACCCCTCTTGGATAAAGTTTCCTGCCTTGTGACTCTGACCAGTCTTTTATCCTCAAACCCAGTGACTCAACACACTCCCCATCCAAGCAGTCCATGCATGGCCACGACTTTGCTCAGCAACTGCCATCACCGAACTCTGGGGAAATACTTTACAATATTAATCACAGCTCACGTTTGTAGGACTCACCATCATATCATCAATAGTCAGTCAAATTCAGAAGGTTGCTCATGTGTACCACGTATGCTTATTCCATTGTGTGTTTGCTTTTGACATTTTTTTGACATAAGATTCTTTGACATTTTCAGAAGATTGACGAATGACTAACTCATATTGAAATCCACCAGAACATTATTAGTTCCATTCAGGATTCATAAAGTATTCATTTCATGTTTTTTTTTTCTCCAAGAATTTGACAAGAAAATCAATGCCAATTTTATATCAGTTAGCCAGAAGCTAAAGCTAAGGAGGAATGGACTTAGCATAAATACTTGGAATGGGAGCAGAACAGCTCACTTGGATTTCTCCAGTGTTAAAACATCTACTTACCAGTACCTTTAAAATATCACACATTGTCTACATTTCTGATTTTTATGTTTCATACACACGCTAAAAATGTGAATATGATCATTGCTTTCTAGGAGGTTTTATTGTCTGGGAACTGGGAGAGGAAAGCTAAAGTCATGGTTTCCCTGTGAGAAATCTATGTCAGTCAAAACTTTGCAAACACAGCTGTTGAAAGACGGACCCAGTCCGAGCACAGGTCAGATAAGAGAGGAACAAGTAGACAGCACACCCCCTGAATCTCCAATATACAGTCAGTCAAATAAGCTTAATTCTAAGTTTAAGGTTTTACATATAAGGGTACAATAACTAAGTCATCTGGTCTTTCACAGGTCTTAACAGTGGTAAACACAACATCAGATGAACATGAAATATTACAGCATATCTTTCTTTATTCAAGAAAAACAGACAAAATTCTGAATCAGATCTTGAGGTAATCATTTTCTGTCATCATCGGACCCTCACATTGTTGTGGAGGATTTTTGCCCCGCTCATCTTTACAACAATGCTTCCATTAATCGAGATTTGCAGGCATTAATTTATGCAAAGCTCTCTTTTAATTCAGCCACAGCATTTCAATCAGGTTGAAGTTTGGACTTTAACTGGGCATCTTGTAGAATCTTTTTTTTTTTTTCCTAAATTGGCTGCTGTGCTGGGAATCATTGTCCTGTAAATAGCCCATTTTCAGCCAAGCTTTAGCTGTTGGACTGCGCTTTTTGGTATACAGGGGTTTTTTTTGTTTGTTTTTGGCCTTTTTTTGCCAAAGCACAGAGCATTTTGCCCAAACATCTCCACTTTGTCCATAAAAGATGTTATTGCAGAATGCTTGCTGAGTCTTTTTATAACCATGCTGTCAGGATCTTTAACATGTGACGTCCTAACTGAGGCCTGTAGAGTCTGATTCTCTGGACATTTTCTGACCTTGGGCTGAACTTGCTGGGCTGTCCACTATCAGCAGCTATCTAGATTGTTTTAAATTTTTAAATCATCTTGGGGTAGAATAATGGACTCCACGTTGTTTAGAAATTATCTTCACAAGCCTAAGACTGATGGACAGCAACTTTTGCTTCTCTAACACCAGTGCTGATGTCTTTCATCATTGGTATTCTGATAGCACACGACTGAATGCTCCAGACAGCAAACTGCCAAAACTGCTGCTTTTATAGAGGAGCTCATACTTGCTGAAGATTACCTAACCAAGTGCATTTGATCTGCAGAACCTGACTGCTACTTACCTTCTTAATCCCCATGGAAACAGCAAGGCTGTACTTAGTTTTTGTTTAGTTTTTTTTGTCAAATAAATAATGGCAAGGTTAAATATGTAATAAGTTGTTGTTCCCTTAAGGTCACATTTACCCATTTGAAGACCTGGTAAGGATTTTTTTTTATTACTATGATGTCCTGATGTAAAACCTTAAAAGAGAAGAAAACAGTTGGCTGTTCTTTTTCTTCCTCACTACTATTTCCCCCCCTCTTTATCTCCTCCCATGATTTGCTCTCCAACATCTGTGGATCCATTTTCAGTAAGTCTGTAAATGGGAAGTGAATGTGCGGAAAATGAACACAATATGGAGGGGAAGGGAAAAACCTGCTGGAAATGACAGGAATCAGAGAGGAGCCACAAAAAGACCATGTAGAACACCTTGTCCCTGGATGTGGACAAACCCCACAAGGCTTCATTCTTGTGTGCAGGAATCGGGGGGGGGGGGGGCACAGTGGGAACAACACTGCTAAATCAAAATAAAAAGGGTATTTCATTCAACATTTCTCTGCTGCGAGTGAGCTAGGTTAGCAGGTACAAACCTCATACGTTCCTATTCGCTCTATTTCTTAAAACAAGTGATTAACAGCACTGCATCAGCTACTTTGTAGCTCATTTACGGCACCCGAGGAGAAAGGAAACTATCCTCATGTCTCTATCACTGACCCATACAAGGTATCCTTGTGATGGTGCCAATGTTAGAAGAGGCTGACTCTTCTTTTCCAATGGAGAACAAGATATTGTTCCAAGGCTTCATTTCCAAACTACAGACATCCATATCTGTTTGACCCAGCCAAGTTTCAACCTTATTAAATAGACAGTAAATAGTCTAAGATAAGCACTTATCTTTATACCTTATATTTCTATCAATAAAAAGGCGGTATAAGGCATGATTAAAGCTAAACAAAGCAATTCTTCAGGCACCTATCAAAACAAGATTGCAGCAATTCAAGATTTCATAAACCTTGTATGAATGGAGTCTGTAAGCCGCTACGCACAGTGGTAGATCACATGCCCTTTTCCAGTCCGAGGGAATGAGGGCAGAAGGGGTGGAGGTGGTGCGATGGGGGACGAGAGAACTGAGGCCATTGTTTGGATCACACAAATCGGCTGTGACCCCCTACAAAGCAGGCTGAGCCACGGTGTTGTAAGCAATGTCACGTGCAAAGCCTGATCTGAACAGTGCAACAACACCCACATGGGTGAAAGCGGGGATAAAAAAAAACATCCTCTGAAGTGATGAAAGGGTAGCTGGCATTTCCCAGTTATTCACTGTTTTTGGATTAATGTGTTTAATTAGGATGGGTGACAAATGGAAGGAAAAAAACAGCTTAAGGTGTCTTAGTAAGGTGTTTCAGCATGTGCTGGGAGAACAGTTTCAATGTGGCTTAGCGTTTTATTGTAGAAGTTTGTGAAACTCTCACTGCAGGAGGGAAAAAACATTCTGAAAAAAAGAATCTTCCCTCATCTGTTGTTTTAATGATAATGGTGGAGAGCACTGCCTAACACATCCGTCCGAAAGCTCCAATTAGTGTTCAGTTGGGGTTGAAATCTGGTGACTGTGTTTTCATACTCAAATTGACAGTTCTTTCCTCTGTGAGGACAGTCGCACCCAAACCATGACAGCAAACAGTCTCCAAAACATCCCCAAAGCTGTGTTGTATACAGTATATATCTCTCAAACTCTTCTAACCCTTAAAGATTTCTGTTTTTTGTTTTTTTTCCCTGCAAAATGTCTGTGCAATTATTCATCTTAAAATATATCTCCTTATCTCTGTTTCCTCTCTAGTAGAAGAAAGAGGCCCAGTGGACTGAGATGGAGTCAAGATCTGGGTCTGGATCAGGCTGTCCCAGACCCCAAAGCTTAACAAGCTTTGGGGTCTGGGA
>JBBBVU010000003.1:27072964-27089976 GCA_037177055.1 Atherinosoma microstoma
TCATTTACTGAATAATTCAAGCAATTCAAGTGCATTTGTCTTGAAATAGGGAATGTATCAGAATCAAGATTTTAAGTGCAGTACAATATTATTTCTCATTAAGATGGATTACTTAAAATAAGTATGATTACTTGCCATGTCAACGGTGAGTGAAACCACTGAAGGCGATTTTTGTCAGAACTGAGCAGACCTAAATTTATGTGGAAATCCGGGTGCAAGGAAAGTGCAATGCCCTGCAGCAGCAGTTGTGTAGCTTTGACCTAAAAAGCGGGGCAAACTAAATGTTCAGTGTGATTGATTACTTCGCTACCTTACAGTATGTCAAGCACATTTTCCTATCATGCTGGACACGAACTGAAACCAGCTGATGTCTGGGAAGAAAGGCATCTGAAACTAAAAGTATATTTTCTGCTGTTTGAAAATGTAAATGTGCATGGTGTGTGGTGAATGCACAAAACATGCGAACTCACCTGGATTGTTTGAAACATGCTATGAATCAGACAGCAGGACACTGTAACTAGAAACTATGGAGAGTAAAGTATCCTTGTAGAGCTTTTTATATGTCAGCCTCGCTCATTCATTACACCTCATTACAACTATATACAGACATAGCCCTGACATTGATGGGGAGAGCCATGGAATGCCTGCAAGAGACCTGAAGCCATGGCATTCAGTTGGCTTCAGACTAATGGAAGGGAGCGCATGTCTAGAGGGGGCTTAAAACCTATCATTTGACTTGAGACATCTCTATCGTGAACAACGGGAAAGTTGAACGTTATGGAAGCTTTAAATTAGCATGTAAACATTTTATATTAGAAACAACAGTAACAGCTAGTATTAATCCTTTCCAGCTGCAGATGCTTTCAACAAACAAACAAACCCTGATAAACCTGCTGTAGAATACATAGCGAGTCCCAAAAGACACATCACTTTTAAGTAAATGTTGATTGGGATTAGGGAAAAACGTGGAATGTGGTAGTCTTTGACCAGTTTCAATTAAATTCAACTATGAACAGAGACACACCATAGTACTACTTTAATAATTTTTCACCCAGCTCTGCTATATTTACTGAAACCAAGCTTTAAAATCTGTGATCCTTTTTTTCCTTTTTTCTTTTTTTTTTTGCAGAGCATTGATATAGAATATGCTGTGGTTGCAGTTTGCACACTGTAATATTTTTGGAAACTAACATTTTGGTTTTATATTGTCAGCATAAATTGAAAGTGACCTTGAATTTTTACCTGCATTTGATCTGCTTAGATAAGTCCCGGATATCTTTACTGTCAGTTTGAATGCTTTATAAATCCCTTTCAATACTGGCTCTTCTCAAATGCAAAATAGTTTACGCACAACAGTCCCCCCCCCCCATTTATTTGAATAGACCTGTTGCTGAAACTTTATTTAACGTGGATATAATCATCATTCTTGTTGTCCAGATTTCTCTCATCCATACAGCATCTGCCTGACTATATCCTTTTGGCACTACTGTATTGGTTGTCATGACCTCCCTTGTAAAGATGTATAGATCAAACGTTTCAGTAGGGATTTCTGGTTCTGCAGCTTTAAAGTCTCCCACAAAGAGAGGGGCATTACTAGAGTAAACCTGGCTGTCACGAGACAGAGAGATCTACCAGCTGCTTGATGGCCTCCAAGTTAAGTTTCTATTTCATTTTCTTTGTCTTTTTCTTTTCTTTTGGACTGAGATTCTGCTGCTCTAGGATGGAATATTGTGTCCTTAGAACACAATAAAAGCAGTGCATAGTACCACTGAGCCCCAGGACTAATATGAACGATCTGTATGTAACATTAGTGTATAAGTAGTGTCTTTATTGTTACATTTAAAGTCCAATTGCAATTAAGGTGATTGAGGTAAGTCTTGGGGCCTCATTCACACAACTAAAAAAGTTTTTTGTACAGACAGAAGCTTTTTCAGGTGTTTTAACTCAATGTTTTTTACTGTTGGCTGGCGTATTGCAAGTATTGCAAGTGAGCTATGTTTGCAGAATTAATGAGCATTCACTTCTCCTTTTAAACATCCACATGTTTTCTCTAGAAACATTTTTCAGCTGATATTTCCCATACATAGTTGTGATATCCATCTCACAAGCTCAGGGATACACAGCCTTATAGGCTTCACTCATCCATTACGTCACTTTTACATAAATGCTCTTCATTGCGTCACAGTAATAGAGCTGTATATGCATGTGATATTTGCGGTTTTGAAGTTTATCCTTCAGAAAATACTGACAGGTTGTTTCTTACATAGTAAAATGCCTCATTCAGTCAGATTCTCTCAGGTATGAAATGAGACACAGTAGCATATCGTTATTCAACTATTTCAAACACCAAAATCCGTTTTCTTCTAAATATGTTAAAGATCATCTATATATATATGATGGACACTTAACACACATGTTCATGGATATAATTACTCCACGAGTTTGAGCAGGTAACATACACATACTGTTGGCTTGCCTGCTTTTGAAATTGCATATAAACCAGCTGTTCCGTTGCATTGACTCTATCCTCGTTGAACTCCGCTGTTCAGCCACCTTTGTCCCACTGGCCCTTTGCCAGGTATATGTTTATCTATCTCTTTGTTTACTGTGTCAGATGTTTTGGATTGGTCCCAGTTTGAGTGCCAATTGCATCAACCGGCCAAGGTGAACAGGTAAAAAGGGAGACAGAGTCCTTGGAGAAAGCACAGCTGTCAGAAATCTGATGCCAAGTACTGCAGTTGATGCCAGACACTCAGTGTGTCTCACATTTTGTGAGATCTCTAGCTGAGCTGTGGGCCAGTGTTTTCAGATATCTGATCCCAGGCTCTCTAGCGTTTGCCACCTGACCTGGCTTGAAAGCCATGAATGCATGTGCATTTGTACTGTGCATGCGTGTCAAGGTGTAATCTCCAACATAAAAGCCCACTTCAGATATGCACCAGTTACAGTTACTCTTAATGCAAGTGAATGCGTGTCAGTGTTTTCCCTTCAACATTATGTGATGGCAATCTAACAAGGTCAGACTTGGTAACATCTACCAGTAGAGACGGGTTCATTTGGCTTCTCATCAGCTGTTCAAAGGAATCTGACATATTGTCTGAAAGAAATGAGTACGGTGTCTGTTTAAACTCAATTAGTTACAGCGCCTTGTTTTTTTTCTTTAGTGTTTGAGCCGAATAAACACAAAAAATTGCTTATAGGTGTTTGAGCTGTGCCTGAAGCATTTTCTGTCTATTTGACCAAATACCAATGTTCTCAACTACCCCATCCTTCGCCGTATTGTTTAACACAGTGCTCTTGTTAGCTTGATATAAATTTTTATGGCAGTGTGAGAAAATGGAAAATTGTGCATCATCTCACATGAAGTAGTGATGCAGAGGTTCTCAGGTGAAGTAAGAGATCACACAAATTGATTCTATAGTGTAGTAAACCCTCATGAGTATAATAGACTGTTCAATAAGTTCAAACATGTAGAAAAGTGAAATTTTTTAGCTTCTTCCATCTACAGTTGGGGTGTTTACGTAACTGGTTGGTACTTGTCACACTAAATTTAAATTGATATAGTTATAAGACGTGAAAAACTTAAACACTAAAAGGACTTAGGTCATGTGCCTTGCTTAGTTTGCTGTGTTTGAAAACAGACGAGTTGAGGGTTAATGTGTACCTATAAAAACACAAAAGAAAGGGGAGGGAGACAGACAGAAAGGAAGGAGGATTCAGGAACGTGTTTGTACGTGAGTTTGGTGTCCCTGTCACCTGGTTGGAATGTAGAGCTCCTCATTCAGATGGGTGCGTGATAAGATCAGAGGCAGACACAGAGGATTTCCTGTCTGCTGCCAGTATTGTAGCTCACCACTATACTAGACATTCAATCCTGGCCCAACCCTCGGCTAACATTAAATATTATTTGATGGGTTTTATGGTTGTATTTTTTATTTTATCATTATGTTAGTTTTCAACAGATGTTACTGCTGTTCCATCCATTTTGTATATTTGCATTATTCTACTCAGACTCCAGCCTCTCCCAGCTGCTATCAGGCCAGAACACCACGGACGGGTTGCCAGTCCATCACAGGGCCCAAAACAATTTTGATTCATGTCAAAATCGCAAGTTTCACACTTTTAAAGAATGTTGAGTTAATGTAGGATGATCAGTTAAGCTAATATGTGTGTTTTTTTGAATGGTGGGGAAAAGCCAGAGTAATTGCAGAGAACCCACAGAGAAAAAACCCCGGCTGAGATTCAAACCAGGAACCACGTTGCTGTGAGGTGACGGTGCTAACCACCACACCACCATGCTGCCTGATGCTGATGATTAAGAAGAGAACTTGGTTAGCTGTATTTCCGTGTGCATTGTAAGACGTTCCATTTTTGTGTTTATGATTTTTTATTATTATACTAAAGATAAAATCTATTTAAGCAATTAAGTATCACTTTAGAAATGTGAATCGATGCTTCAGAACTGTTTATCTTAAGGATTCCCATGCATTTTTGTTGTTGGTCCTGAAGAGAAAAAGATGCAAAGCAAAGCATCAGTTATAGCTGCATCCTCATTCAGGCAGGCTATAAATCTGCACATAAACATGCACTGGAAGTTGGTCAGCTGGCCAGACAGTCATGGCTCTTTCCTGCCTGAGGAAAGGACAGGGGCCTCAGTCGAGAGCAGAGCAGGGGAGACAGGCAGACCTCCCAAGAGCTAGGAAATCCATGGAATCCCGTGGGTCAAATTAGGGTCAGCTGGAGAAATCCTACATGGAGAGACGGAAATAAAAACAGAGGTAGAGAGAGACAAGGAGAATCATCACACATGCATCTATGCTTGACAGTACATCTCATTTCCTATGCATGAATCACCTCAAAGAGTACATTTTATTATTAGCCTGATAACAGTCACTGTTATAATTAACACAGATTTTGACATATTCTTCTTAAAGGCAGCCTTGATGGAAGTTCACAAAGAGGGACAGGAAATGATTTTATCTGTAGAGATGTGCTTGATTTTTTTTTTATCTTTAAACATGTTTTTTATCTAAAAATAATCCAGTGATGTTCTCAGTCTGACAGAAATGACGAATTGAAGCATCAGGGCTGCAAAGTAAAATACTGAAATAGATTTGAAGGGGTTCATAAAGATGGCAGCAAATGCACGTCAGATAAAATTAACTGCTTTCACTTTATGGTTGCAGTTTGTCATTGTTTCATTTTTCATTTTCAGGATAGCAGATAAACTGATACCACTTTAAAGTGTAAAGTACAACATAGGCACATTTATGTGACTGAGCTTGATGGAGGATCACCAAACCCTCTATAACCACAGATTTTTCTTTCAGTTTTACCTGTCGTCAAACCCAAACTACACACTAACAAATTTTGCTCTTTGATTTTAAGGAAAGAATCCATTCTTAAATTTTTTTTACCCATGCTATATGCAGCTCTTTTAAGATTTGTAGAACTAGTAAACAGCAAGTGTGCATGTGTGTAGCTGCAGACTGGTGATTTAACGGTGTTGTTGCAATAATATGCTCCTAGTTGTGTCTAGATGATGACTGGAGCTTGGCACTCTGGTAAAGAGTGTATGAATGAGATTATAGGTCTCTGCTTTCCTGTTCTTTCATTCACAAATTAGCTGCCTTCAAAACTGATTCATCATGAATTACACTGTGACAAGATAGAGGAACTCATGCAGGCAGATCCATGCAGACTTCCTGCAAGAATGTATGCATCCACTGCCGTAAACATCTCTCGCTTTTAGAATAATTGCTTTGTTTAATCATAACTATTCAAATTTATGTGCAGTAGGGAAAAAAAAGATTATTGCAAAGCTTTTGCATCAGAAGCTTTTTCTGGTGATTGCATCCAATCTTTGTTGCTACTGTAAAATATGCATTGCTATTTTAGGCCACAGTTTCATTGCTCTGCTATTTTTGAGAATTAATGTTTTGTTTCATTTTTAAATGATTAAACCAACTTGACTTCCTTCTAATTTTTACTATAAGCATGACTGAAAAAGTTTAAAATCCAACATCCAAGGCAGTCCACACTTCCTGAAATGTATGTCTTTTTTACATGTGGACAGTTGTGAATAAGCCTGAAATGAAAACTACGAAAGAAAATGATGAATATCACTTGTTTACCTTTTTACACTGAGAAGATCATACTTCCATTGTATCAATCTACCGTGAAAAAGCCATGTCAAGGTTGAAGGTCATCATCAAAGGAATGGCTGTTTTGGCGGCTTTGCTCCCGTGCTACAGACAAAGTATAGGCCAGAGGAGCTGTCAGGACTCCATGGCTGGTGTCTAATTAGTGGAATTGAAAGATATTGTAGGTGGTCCGGGTTTGACTTTGTCTCCCTACTGGGGTTTTTCCCTAAACACCATCAGGTTGATCAGTGACCCTTACCTCCCCCATTAAATTAACCCATTGTCCGCCTGCCAACTTGTTAAATTGATTCTGGCCTCATGGCTGCACTCTCTTCAGCTCAGCCACAGAGGATGTTTATTCTAATTCCTTCGCCTGCAACATTAAATGAAAGAAATAGACACGAACGTGATTAAAGGAATTTTTTTCACAGCAAACTGACACAGGATGTGCCAGTTCTGGTGAGCATGTTCTGCTCTGAAGTCCTGCTATTTATTCCAACAGTCTTCTTTGGAAAGCAGCCATTAGATCTATTTCTGGAAAGAGATGTCTTTGTTCTAAAGTCTTGACAACCAAAGAGATAATAAAACCACATTTATTTATCCATTGAAAGAAATGCATCTACATGGTTACACAATCTTTTGTTTGATATCTCCCAGGACAGCCACGGTCCCGTAGTGAGATGAGATGATGCATGGGTTGTTGTGCAACATCCTCTCGTGTTCCCAGTGAGTCATCGACTAGTTGACTGCTGTAGCTTACAACTAGCCTTCTCTGGCAGTTTGTCTTCATAGACGGATTAAACAAAACATCTGAAAGTAAGCGATGAAGAAGATGTCAGCATAGCTGTTTTTAACATGAGAATGTTAGTTTTATTATGATGTAGAAGCTCCTGGTTGTGTTTTTATTCATATTTTTAAATTACTTCTGTTTCAGTTCTTATAACCAGAACCTGTGTGCGTTCTGATTTAAGCTTATTTTTGTAACTGTTCACTTTAACACACTATTTTGATATTAAAATGGCATATTAGTGTGTTGAACCTGAGGGTTCGAAAGTTTAGGGAAGAGAAAAATGCAAGTTTGAGCAAATGTTAATGATTCAGTTTCAGAAATATGCTTTTAGCTGGTGTGAAGTGAAGGAGTTGAACTGCAAAGAGTATCATACATTGTAAACGTCTAGTTTACCAGTTAATTTTGCATCATTAGACTAAATAAAAGTTGGTCTGAGATATTTGAATGGTAGATGTTTTTTCACCCTTTTAGTGACTCCAAAAGTAAAAATTAAGTTACCCAACACTCAGAAAGCATAAGAGGCCCCTTTTCCTCATGTGGAGTAGTCAGCCAAGAGGCCCCACATTCCCTTCAGAAAGGAGTATTAGTGAGTGTTGACATGAGGGCTGTATGATATAAATTTTCACGGCTCCCACATAATTAACTGTTTGATGCAGGATTACTTTCCATTTCTCCACAGCTCCAAACCCTCCTTTAGATTTTTCACAGTTTGAATGAAAACATCAATGTTCATTGAAGTTGAAATATTATTGCCAATTATTTCTTTCTTTCTTTCTGTTTTTTTTTTTGGTCTTCACCCATTGTAAAGCATTTTGTATTGTGTGCTTTCTTTCGAAATGCAGCAGGCCTATGTGTCCTCCGGCCACCAGATGGCGCCCCCCAGTCCCAACACCAACAGCAGTAGCAACAGCAGTGGCGGAGGAGGGGAACAGCTGAGTAAAACCAACTTGTATATCCGCGGCCTCCATCCAGGCACCACGGATCAAGACTTGGTCAAACTATGCCAACCGTGAGTTCTTAAGCAATTTTCTTACGATTTTTTTAATTCAAATGATTTATTTATTAATCTATTGAGGCAAGCCGACATTACTGATTGGTTTATGGGTTACTGATTTAGTGCCTCAAGGTTAGAGTTCTGGCTGTTGCCCTCTTGGCTTTTGAAACCCATGTCGTAGTTGTTTTAACCTTTTGAACAAGGGGGTGGAGCTTGAAAGGTGTGGAGGATGAGCCTATTATAAAAATCATCTGGGATTTGTACAATTATGATACAGTATGTCATATACGTGGCAAAAAACATGCAGTGCTCTTGATGATTTCTGGAAGTGCGATATGCCGTATTTTTGATTATCAACATGCAAATCTGGGTACAAGAAGTTGTCCTGCATTAACCAATAGATGAACAAGTTTTCTTCTTTGTGACATATCTTGTCTCCTCCTTCAGTAATTCTTGATGCAGCGCCACCTCTGGCTGAGAATGGAATGCATTACTTAAAAGGTCCGATTTATTTGAGTAGTGTAAACTCATTCCAGCAGAATGTTGTGTCCCCCCCCCCCAAACTGAATCTCTAATTGTACAGTCTAGTGAACTATCCTGGTGTGAATGCACCCTAAAGAATGATCCCTTTTTTTCCCCCCGAAATGTATCAAAGAAGAATGTATCAAGCTGCTGTGACTCATGACCACAATTACATGTTTTTCGCCTGGTATTTTTTATCCATAGTGTTTACATAAGTTACATACATGACAAGTTAGTCACATATGTATTTGTAAAAGATATTTAAATAAAACATGGCAGTTTAACTCTATCGGCACCACATCACCACTGTTACAGATGTCCGTTACATGGAGATGATTTAAGTCCAGTGAAAAGTCGGTGAGCTTCTCTATTTGTAAGAAAGCAGCAGAAACTTTTCAATTAAAGACCCCAGTGATGTTAGTTAAGTTAAACTATTGGAAGCTAAATTTATGCTGCAACACTAGTAGCAAATTAATATACATTAGCATTGCACAGTTTATGCACCTATTCTTTCTTGTTGTTATGCAATATTAAAGCGACACTGCTAAACTTTGGCAGATGTTTGCACATTGGTGCCTCTTAATGAAGGCTACTCCATCTTGCATGCTGTTTCTTTTCTGAGCTCTCTCCAGCCAGTAAAAGTCAGTATGAAATTGACTCTTGCTGTCACTTTTTTCTTTTTTCTTTTGCTTCCTCTGATATAGTCCTCTTGGTTTTCTTTGCTAAATCAGCCATGGGGCACATTTTAAATAGTGGCCAGTGTGTTGATATCCAGTTGCTGCCTTGTGATGTGGTGCTGTGAAGCAAAAAGTAGCTGTCATGTGATGCCTGAGGCTGAAAAAAAAAGTTTTGAGGTGGGAAATCTAAAGTATTGCTTTAAACTCTTTTGAGAGTGCTGACCATTTCAGGTATGTTGGAGTTAAAGTAATTATTTAGTTGAGCACAGCTTTTCATAATGTAAACCTAACAATCATCATTGGTACCTGTATTTTATTTAGCTTTAAACATCTTTCCAACCCTGGCAAACTTTTCCAATAAACACTGTTGGAATTTGTTTTTTCATTTCACTTCGTTGTCATGTCTTTCTGTCTTTTTATTTATTTGATGAGCTTTATTAGCACCCAATCCCAAACAAGCTTGTTCAAATTGCATTGTTAAAAGAACACGTTAAATCCAAATTCAGCTGACTGTTTTGTGTTTGAGATTGTAATTCCCACCAGCAGACAGCAGTCTGATTAGTAATCACTGTCTGTGATTCGTTCACAAACTCGGGGGCCCAAAGCATAATAAACGGTTAGTGGATTGCTAACAACAAGAAAGCAGTTTTAAATACAGAAAAGTAAATATATGCATCGTATTTGTTTTCACTTGCCCCATCCTGCGTTCGACTTTTCACTCGTCCAGACTCTGAGTTTAGCAGACAGGGAACCATTAACGGAGCAGAGACCTTGTCCTAAAACAAATGCTGCGTTAGTTTATATTTGACTCCAAATGGGTTAGTAGTTGAAAATAATTCTTTCATACTGTATTGAAGAAGATTTTAAACTAGTGACTCAACAATAATATGAGGAGTTGAATGTCACTCTCTTATCTACCAAAGAAGAAAAATGTTAAAACCAAAAATGTTACCTTTGCTAAGCATGATTAGTTTAAGAGGGAAGAAAACCTGGCCTGGTTCTGTTTAGACTTTACAAATACACCGACAACTCTAAAGCTCAGTTATTTATGTTGTACATCTTGTATGTTACACCTAAAAGTATACAGAAATAAAAACAAAGACATGATGTAGCTCTTTGGATAAATGCAGCTTGCCATCAGGCATTTGTAACATTATGTGACTTATTTTTATTTTTCGTCCATTTTTCTGTGTGTACACAGGCAGACACCTCATGTTGATTATTGACTTTAGTGGTGTCGTTAATTTACATTTTGAACTGTGCCAGGCTAGCTGCTAAGCTGAGGCTAATCCCCCTCTGCAGTTCATTGAAAATACAGTTGAACCCTTCGTATCATGCAGATAGGTTTGCTCTGCTATGGACTTAATTCTTACTTTCAGTAATGGGTTGCTAGTTGAACATTACTTATGCAAGAAAATAACCAAAAGTTGCATGAGAGCCTTCGATTTTTTCCCTTCATGTTTTTGGTGAGAGAAGTTGTTCTATCAGGTTTCATGCTTCCGCTTTACAGTGTGTTTTGTGTTGTTTGGATCAAAGAATCTGACCTCATTGTTTTTGTTTATTTCTTTGTGATTAATGATCTTGTGGCCTGGCAATAACTAGTTTTATATTCCAGTCAACATTAACTGGAAAAAATGTCTAACTTTAATACTAAATGACAGAAATTTATTGTAAGGAGAAAACATCTGTGCTGTCCAGAGCTATGCTCTTCATCTGTTGGACACATGAATTTCAATGGTTTGAGGCCTTTCCCAGTTGCTTTTCAAGTTCAGCTCAAGTGCTGTTTAGACAATGGGGAACAGAGGATTTGGGGAATAGGAATGCATTATCAAATCTAAGCCAGGTTGATTACTTATCAGCAATCACCCCAAAAACAAAATGTTGTCTATGTTATGGTCAAGATTTATAAGTAAATAGCAGAAAAACTCATCAAATGCAGATGCTCTGGAACATTTTACCTCCCTAGTCCCAATCAGACTTTGCACTGAAATGACTGGACTCAAAGGAAGTGAACTAAGGCCTGCACACCCCTAGATGTAAAGCCCATGCACTTGGCCTTACAAGCACAGACACACATGCAGATAAAGCCAATTATAAAGCACCCAAACTGGTTTTGGCAGCTGCAGGTCAGCGTAGCACTGTACGTCACAAAAAAGATTCCTGAACTTAAGTCATGGAAAGCAAGAAGATAGGTCAGTTCTAATAAACCCCGGCTTGATAATGTTCCTCACATAACACGCCCTTTCTCTTTGATATTTGTGTTTTAGTCTCCACTGTAACCATTCCAGCCCTTCACAGAAGAGTCTTGTGAATATCAAATGAACTGGGTGAATTTGTGTGGCTCGTGACCACACACATGTATTGTCAAAGCTGCAATCAAAGCAAGTCTGAAATCTGTGGTTGGGATGTAAAACACAGGAACTTCATTGTGAAAGCAGGAGATTGACAGATAAGTCATTGTGGAGTGGCACAGGAGTGGAGAGAGGACTGAGGCTTTAGAAGTGCCTCCAAGTGCTACTGTTCAACTTAAATGAGTGGCATGGTCTGCTGTGAAAGAATGTTAGCCGACCATGTAAGGGTTAGGGGTACCTTTTATGTCCTTTTGGCCTCTGTAAGCTGGTGTTCTGCTGCAGAGAGGCTAAACGGCAGAGGTTCACTTGGTCACTGCTTGATGACCTTTAAACTCCTCGTGTCAGTGCTGGGGGACTATGTCAAACATAGCTTTTGATTTCTTTTTCTATAATTCTAATCAAAAGAAACCAAAATTTAAAAAAACATTTTCAGTCTGAAAATATTTTCACCCAAAAAACAAAGAATTAGAGGCAAATACAAGATGCATGTGCCAGATACATGTTCACGCAGTACCACAAAAGCTGAAAAAGATTAGATTTATTTTTATTATTATTAACTCATGAAAAATCAGAACAAATATTCAGAGAACCTTGTTCTATTTGGAGGCTTTTAAACAAAGTTAGAAAATGTATTCATATAAGAATGGAACATAATTCCAGTTTTTAATCATCTGCACAACAGAGTAAGTTGCTCAATTTATATTGATTACATTTAAATCATTATGTACAATGCAAAAGAAGGGAAACTCTCTATCACGTCATGTTAGATCACAATGTCCACTGAAATGTTTCAGCAATTTTAGCAACCAAGTCAAGAAGTTTAGTGTCTTAGTCATGTACCAGAGCACATTTTATTTTCGATTAACCAATGAGTACAAATCCAGGCCAAACCTTTTTGATGTGGATTTAAGTGACTAGTTTTGGTTCAAACAAGCCATTTTTATGGTAGCATTGCATACGCTTCAAAAAAATATTCTGACTTATCAGTCACTCTGACTCACCTCATGTACATATGAACTATGTCATTGAAGATCAGTTAACTAATTTCTCAGAAATGTTTCTGTTGGATGATAATAATCCATTTTCTGTTCAGACTACATTTAGTCGTACGTTGCAGAACACTGCCTTAGTTGAAAATAATAAAAGGAGCGATTGAAACTGATTAAAATGTATTGCAAAAAGCTGTATTGATGAGTGTGTGAGTTTACAAGATCTTCTAAAGTTAGTGAGATCTGTGGATTAATGTCAGAAAAATAATATTGCTCCTCAAAATCTGCACCTGACCTGAACTTGGCAGGTCTGTGTTGCTTAAGAGGAAGCTGTTTTAATTTTTATTTATAGTTTTTAGTTTCAAATCTATGGCAGTTTCTGCAGTTTGTTCCTAAACCCCACCATGCTGTCATTAGACTGACTTTATAATTGTGTCAAATTTGTATTTCAGGAAGATCTTGCATAAAATTTTTGTCCAATTATGGTTAGATTATATAAAATGTGTGTCTAATGATGGGCTTGCAGCTGTTAGATGGCCATGATGAACTATACACTAAACCATTGCAAAGTTAAGGTATTTGTTAATAAAGTAAGGAAATGATTATTTGTCGAAGTGGCAGTTCACTGTGGTGCTAACTGTGTCCTCAATGTTCTGATCACAGGTGGGCAGCACAAGGTGTGAATGCACTTAGATTGAGGATGTATACAGATCCAGTCAGGCAGGCCATGTTCGGATGTGGTCCAGGAAACTTTTTTGGTTCTGTTTTTATTGATCAATGAATCCCTAAGTAGCATTACACTTACTGTAGGTGTGTTTCCTTTACTTGTTGGCATTGATTGTATCTGCTGTGGTCAGCATGTTATAAGATGCTTTGCATCAATCAAATCACAAGAATCTCAACTTTCCAAAGGTATGTGGTGTGAGCAACAATTAAAAAAAGTACTTTTTTGCAAAGATGATTTTTTTTGCTGCGGGTTGAGTATATACTGATGGGTTGTTTTGAATTTGAATGTCTGAAAGCTCCATTGTGTGTGTCAGAGGTTTCCTGATGATCTGCAACGTCACAAAGAACCGAGATCTGTAACTATCTCCACAATAAATCCATCCATGATGTGCTGCAAATATCTGAATAATACTATAGTTCAGTTACTCGATGTATGAGCGATTCTACAGAAACATCAGGAGACCTGCTTTCGTCCTCTGTGTTACTCAGCTGACAGCTGACGCAGAGCGAGCGACTAAGATCCGATGACAATTGGTCACTCAAGACATGTGGGGATGGATTGTAATGCCAGATGTGAACACAGGTTGGCTCGACCAGGACTCAAGTTTGCGACAAAATGTGAACAGCATGACAAAAATGAGCTACGGTCACTTTTGAGGCAGCCAAAAGAGTAACCATAAACATGCAAGGCTGGAATGTGGATGCACGCCGAATCGAGGAGGAGGACAAAACGGTCACAATGTTCTTACTATTAAGTCAGGTGTCATCTGTGACACGTCTCCTTTGCAGCCGTCTAGTCGGGTCTGAGTCATCCTGTTTAAATGTCCTCTGTTCACTAATGAGGCGGGAGCATAGGACCCAGCGGTGTGCTGCAATGGGAGGGTGGAAAAACAGAGAGAGGGAAAGGGACGTGGTGGGAAGGAAGGCAAACTGGAGGGGTGAAGCATCAGGTTACAGTGTACATTCCGCCCAGACGCCATGTCGACCAAACAGAGGAACACCAGCCTCCCTCACTGGCTGGATTCACCAGACAAGGGCTGGTCTTTTATACTGCAGCGCCGATGCACCGTCTAAGAACACTGTATTACACCAGTCTGCACATCTTACATAATACCTCCCATTTACTACTTTTAAGATGATTTTCATGTCACAGATATTAATGATACTACATTAATGCAGCAATTGATTCTACTCTTTTACCGACTGGCCTTTCTGTTTACAGCCACAAACTGAAATAGAATCCTTAGAGAGTAGGTTATATTTGACCCAGCACAATGTTGTTGTTTTTTGTTAGTAGATACTTCAAGCACAAAGTCAGATCCTTTGAAAGTCAGTACTCAATTTGTGACACTTTTAGGCCTTTTTTAAGCCAAAAATACCAACAATCAGAGGTGTATTTAGACAAAAGGTGTTTGTACGCTATCTTGTGTTTGTCTGATAAAGACAGGCCCAGAACAAATTGTCTGGGGCCCCCGAGGTGCTGTCTCCTGCTTGTCAAAAACAACATCAAGGAACGGTTACTGTACAGCCTCCAGACAGTCAGAGTGAGAAGGGTGGAGGCAGGCTAAGTTTTGGTGTGGCACTTTAGATCGCTTTAAAGAGGCACAGTTGCGTACAGGAAAAACGGAATAACACCTGTAGTCAGGCATCCTGAGGAAAGCGGATATATCGGTATGCATGTGGTCGGAGCAGATTCCTCTCTTTGACCTATAGTCACCTCAGCTTTCATTGATCCTTTTTTTTTGTGTTCTTCTGTGTTCCTGAAGGTATGGCAAAATCGTGTCGACCAAGGCCATCCTGGATAAAACCACCAACAAATGTAAAGGTGATTAATCTTCATTATCTTTTTTTAATGTAGACAGCTGTTTTTTTGGTGTTTTTCTTTTTAACAACTTCCTTGTTGAATATATCTGAAAATACTTCCACCTGCTTTCCAACATTTTTGCTTCTCGTTAAATGAAGCAGGGATGTTGGTATTCTTATGTAACTCTATAATGGCATTTTTCACACTGATTTCTCTGTTTTACAGGGTATGGCTTTGTGGACTTTGACAGTCCAGCAGCAGCACAAAAAGCTGTTACTGCTCTGAAATCCAGTGGAGTCCAGGCTCAGATGGCCAAAGTAAGAATTAGCCAACCCTTGTTCGGCTCTATATAACTTCTGCTCTGCATACTCTCAAATTTAAGTCGACATTAGATATAAGCGGCCCTCATGTAAAAGGAAAACATAAGAGTTACAAGCAACTGGCAAGGGTTCAAATCGTTGTTTTTAGGGAGGAGTTTATTCCGTCATGAGCCTCAGACTCAGACTAGACTTGTTATGAGCAGTAGTTTTGTTGTTTTTACCAGTTCATCTGCGCTGTCAGCCCTTTTCGCCGGTCTTTCATCCTCATTTTGTGTCTACTTGCTTCATTGTCTCCTCACTGCCTTTTCTCTCCTTTCCTTCACGCCCTGTGTATGTTGCTAACCAGCTCCTGTTGTAGCGCTTGTTCTGAGCTCTTTGTCAAAGTGTCTGCAGTCAAAGCAACTCTTGTCGGCCCATTAAGCTGATCCTTCTGGCTCTCAGGCTCCCCTTTGAGGGAACCCAGAGGAGGGTGCCACTACACCCACTGTCAATGCGACAGGCACAAAGAACTGGCATTGTCCGTCGTCTGGGCCCAGGCCTGGGGCTGACACCATCACTTAATACACCCCGCCCCAGTGTCCCTGCTCCCTCCCTCTGTCCTGCACCCAAACATACCAACTGTAATGCAACACCGGGGTGTCCCTCAGCCCAGCTCTGGAAAACTGTAACAGATATACATGGCAAGCTGACCTGAACCAGTCCAGTGCAACTAAATCTAGAGTCTAAGTTCACTGCAGCTTCTCTGAAAGAGTGCCACCCAATCCTGTGCATCTCAACATTGGACTAGTGCAACTAGACACCAAAACTTGACTCACGCAGACAGCATGTGCTCAGTCAGAGGTGTTGTAAACCACAATATAAACCTAAATATACACAGCTGCTCGGATTCTTTGGGTTACTTCAGGTCAGAAAAAAAGGCAACACTAGTCGAACGTCAGTTTATCATTGGTATTAAGTGTGGTGCATCACGGTTGAAGCAGAGAGTTGTTTTCACAATGAGCCACACCTCACACTTGCTGTCCTCAGAGTATGCTCTGTCCCTGAACGGGCCATCCCGGCCTCCAGGCTGCAAGCCCAGAGGAGCTGCGTGCGTAGGAGCGGGAGAACAATGGTAGAGTTAAATATAGAACTCCTCTTACCTCCCAGTTCAAACCCAGACGTCAGCTCACATGCACTGCTCGACACACAAGCTGGCAAACAATGAGACACACCTTAACAGAAATGGCTTGCAGAGAGCCTGACACAAAAAAAAAAGCCACACCAACACCTCAGCAGATCCCATTCATGTGCTTGAGCACGATATTATCGTTTTGACAACAGAAATTAAACGGGCTGCTGTGTGAACTAGCAGCTGTGAACTGTGAATTGAGAATAGTTCTTTTTGTGCGTTTATCACATAGTCCTCAGTTCCATTAGTTTCATGTGAGCTCTGACCCCTTCAGTCAGTATGCCACTGTTATATAATGACGTGGTACTCAGAGAGTTCAGAGAAAAGAGGTTATCTGCTCTCCAGGTGGGTCCTGGCTATAAACAGGCAATAAATCTTCATTTAAGAAAGCTGTTGACACACTTTCATGCCACTAAGACTGTCTTGAATTCTTTATTATTATTCAACACCCCTATCAACTTTATCTTGAACGGCTGTTGTATGGATATTCCATTATACTTGTTGCTTGGATTAGTCTTGTTCAAATTA
>JBBBVU010000003.1:27091382-27108607 GCA_037177055.1 Atherinosoma microstoma
GATGCCAACGGGACCAGCCGCGGCGTTGGATTCGCCAGGTCAGTTTTTAGCACCGCATGTTGCTCTATAGTGACTTCAGCTCATTTTCTGCCATACTTAGAGTCAAATAGTAATAACTCTTTAAGAAGGGTTAAGTTCAACTTTGCATTTCAGAATGGAGTCCACAGAAAAGTGTGAGGCCATAATTCAGCATTTCAATGGCAAATTCATCAAGACTCCACCAGGAGTGCCTAGTGAGTGGAATGTTTGTTTTGTATTATAGAAACCTGATATTGTTGTTGTTAGTGCCAGAGTGAAGTGTTTTTGCTCCCTGCTATGATCAATGAATTCACTCTCTCGTTTGATCTGCTGCTTTCTCAGCGCCCATAGAGCCCTTATTATGTAAGTTTGCAGACGGGGGTCAGAAGAAGAGGCAGAGCCAAGGGAAGTATCTCCAAAATGGAAGGCCCTGGGCTCGAGATGGAGATACGGTAACGTGGCCAGTTTTGACTTATCTCTCAGTTTCTTATCAATCCTGCGTGATTTCTCTTTCTCTTAGATCTTTTGAGGGAAATGAAAGCAAGAACTTGTCCGAGAGTTTTGTTTCTGCTCGCTCTCACTCTGTGCTAGTTGGCTGTTTAAGTACATATTGCATTGCACCAGTGACTGCATGACCTCACTGGTTCTGAATCCTGTGTATTGTTTTCCCAGGGAGGAATGACGCTTGCATATGACCCTGCAGCTTTACAAAATGGGTGAGTGAGTGGTATGCACAGACTGACTGAAAACAGTCCCAGCCCTACAGGAAGATAAGCAAAGCTCTCGAACACTGGTAAAAGGTCGCCCTCTGCTGGGCAACACAGAAACACTCCAGTGATGCTGATTCAGCTGGAGACGTGCTGTCGATTGTTGACATAGTGTGTTTGCCGTCATGTTTTCTTCTCACTATGCTCTGTCTGTTTGGCAGCTTCTACCCCTCACCTTACAGTCTGGCTCCAAACAGAATGATTGCTCAGACTTCCCTCTCGCCCTACATGCATTCTCCTGTCTCTTCCTACCAGGTGGGGCATTTCGCCACATCCCAATAATTTTTTATTTTTTGTATTTTTTTTATTGTAATGGCTTTAAAATAAATCAGCATGTATGTGAATAAATAATTTTCTGTGCTGAACTCCTCATTACGTCTAGATTATGTACATTAATTGATATAGTTCTGCTTCTTTTTGTGACCTTTCTCTGCTAGTTTCTTTATTAAGAGCTAAGAGGGGGGTGAAAGCGACAGATACAAAGAACAAAACAGTACAAGGGAGTTTCATGAAGTTTTCCCTGATTTACAGGTACACAGCCCATCCTGGATGCATCATCAGTCATACCTCATGCAACCAGCTGTGAGTATTGCCTTGACACCATATTCCGCTCCCCTCTTTTACCTTATGTATGATATCCATCTAAATGTAAAAAAGCTAAATGAAAACAAATGGAAAGCCAGGTGAAGCGACTCTAAAGTGACTTTGAACTTCGTAGATAACCTCCTGTTGAATGGTCTGTTTTTGTTTTAAAGAAACTGATCAAAATCTGTCCCAAAGAGTAATGGAGTAATCACATGTGATTCAGCTTGGTAGTCTTAGTATAATTTTAGTGACAAGCAAAACATACTGACAGACATTTATATATTTTTTAAAGAGTGTTGTATGTTTTTTTCTATCTTGGCATAAATGAGCTGGTCTCATTGGACGCTTTTAATAAAATGTTGGATGATTTGAAAGCGGTTACATCTGTTTGTAGATGTTCTGCTTTATTTGGGGATTTCAACTTGTGTTGTTTTTTTTGTTTTGTTTTTTTTAAAATCTTTAGCCAGTTTTAATCGGTGTTGTTTGTAAAAAAAAGAAAAGTAACTTTGCTGCTGCTGTCTTGGTCAGGATGCTCTTGGAAAAGAGATGTTAATCTCAATGAGGTTCTTCCTGGTGAAATGAATAAAGAAAACAAACACATTTTATAAACTGAATGTGTACCAGTCTGACAATAAATTAAAAACAAAAACATAATATAAATAAATAAAAACATAAACAAATTCCTTTGGGTTTAGTAAAGTACAACACACTACAGTTCAGACAGCTGATTAAGTAACCCAGAAATTAAAAGTCTGTCATTTGTGTGTGTGTGTTTCTGTGCATTCACAGGGTACAGTTCTTACCCCAACAATGGATCACGCCATGTCCATCCAGCCCACGTCCATGATGGGACCTCTCACCCAGCAATTAAGCCACCTGTCCCTGGGCAGCACGGGCACAGTCAGTACCAACCACACACTCCTGCACACACGTGATTCATATGGCAGAAAATTGTTCCCGTGGCTTCCTGCCCTGAAAGCCTGAAGCTCAGCTAAACAGTAAATTAGCATTATTTCTTTTTGCCTTCCTTACAGTATATTCCGGCCAACACTACTATGCAGGGGACCTACATCCCCCAATACACCCCAGTGCCTCCCTCCAGTGTCCCAGTAGAGGTATGAAATTTACCTTAGTTTCAGCTGCTTTCATGTGTTTGCTCCTTTAGGTGGACTATTCCTAATTTAAATATATATAAAATTATACACCGTAGCTCAAACTGTATTTGTTGACATGGATGAGTTAAGACACCAAACTAAAGAACATGAATGTTCAAAGCAGCAACTGAAGCAAAAGCTACCATGCCATTACAATCTAACATCTTAGAAGCATAATTAGATTATAATGATTTAGCATTTTAGTTGTGTGACCAGTGATTTTCCTCATATGCTTTTTTTTGGTGTTGTATTTTCCAGGGTTCAATCTATCACATTATTATTGTTCATTCATGCAATTCAGCTCCTTTTTTTGTGTTATTAGTCTAAAAGGGCTCATAATACAGTTTTCAAATTCAAATCAGTTTAAATTTTTTTGTTTGTTTTTGTTTGTTTTTTGAGGGTTTACTTCTTTTTTTAAACTTTTGGCATATACCACATAGTCTGTGTGTGTCAGTGATGTACTACATTAGATCCTGACAGAGTGCTCTGCAGGGGGGCTTGTTAGCCTGGAGGGACTCTTCAGTCATTCATAGAATTTTTAAACTCAGTGTTGCAGGTTGTAGCCTGTGGGATGAGTAGTGAGTGAGAAGGCAAGGCAAGTTTATTTGTATAGCACATTTCATGTACATGACAATTCAAGGAGAAACAGGCAGGCTTAAGAATGGGAGGAGACACATAGTAGTAAGGCCGGTATTTAGGCTGTGCTTGCATGGATGAGGATGAAAGGAGAAACCAGATAGAATTGGGTTGTCTACATGAGAAACCAGTCCTTAGTTTAGATCAAAATAGTGCGAACTTGGTTCCCAAAGTTGGGATGCTGTGTGAAATGTAATTAAAAACAGATGGAATGATTTGCAAATCTCATTAACCCATAGTTTATTCCCAATAAACAACATATCAGATGTTGAAACTGGGATTTTACCATTTCATAGAAAATATTTGTTAACAGCAACACATGTCAGAAAAGTTTAACCAGGGTGATGCTTACCAATGTGTAGCAGGCCCTCTTCTTTTAACAACTGTCTATAAATATCTGGTAACTGAGGAGACCAGTTGCTGGAGTTTCAGGAGAAGAATATCGTCCCATTCATGTCTGACGCAGGATTCCAGCTGCTCGACAGCCCTGGATCTTCACTGCTGGATTTTTTCGTGATGTGCCAAATGTTTTCTGTTGGTGAGAGGTCTGGACTGGAGGCAGGTCAATTCATCAGCTAGACTGTTATCCTGCGAAGCCAGGCTATTATGATGGATGCAGTATGTGGTTTAACATTGTCTTGCTGAGTATGCAAGGTCTTCCCTGAAAGAGACGTTGTCTGGATGGGGGCAGATGTTGCTCTAAAACCTCCATGTATTTTGCAGCATTGATGGAGCCTTAACAGGTGTGTGAGCTGCCTACGCCATTGTCCCAAATGCAACCTCATACCATTAAAGATGCAGGATTTTGAACTGTCTGTTAATAACAAGCTGGATGGTCCCTCTCCTCTTTAGTCTGCAGGATGTGATGTCCATGGTTCTTAAAAAGAATTTCAAATTTTGATTAATCTGACCACAGAACAGTTTTCCATTTTGCCTCGGACTATTTTAATTGAGCTTTGGTCCAGAGCAGTGGTTCCCATACTTTTTAAGCCATGACCTTCAAGATAACATGTTGGTCTTCGTGACCCTCCTACCGTGACGACAATGATTAATTGTTTGATTTATCAGATGGGTAATCCTAAAGCCTCCAGAATCTTCATGACTAAGGAGGATAAAGTGTTTTTTAGTGGATTCGGTTGACCGCTGTAACTGGGCACCTACATGCCCAAAATCAGATTCTCTCACCCAAATAATTTTTAATTTGGCATGTGTACTAACTTTGTTGTTAATGCATTAACGTGTTAAAAATTAAGGTGCTCGTTTTAGATTTATCTCTGCATTAATGGTTTAATATTGACAGCCCTGATACAAATCCCAAATTTATTTGATAAATGATTTTATATATATATATTTTATAATTGATAAAAATTAATTTAAAAAGATATCTATTTTTTTGTAAATATCTAGCAACTCTCTGAAATGGTCTCACGACCCCCATGGGGGTCCAAACCCCCAGTTTGAGAACCACTGGTCCAGAGGAGATGGCAGCATTTCTGGATCATGTTCACATACGACTGCTATGCATGATCGAGCTTTAACCTACATTTGTGGATTTCAGGGTGAACTTTGTTTCTGGAAGTGTTCCTGAGCCCATGCAGTGATTTCCAGTAGAAAATCATGTCTGCTTTCAACAGTGTTGCCTGAGGGACCCTTAAAATCACAAGCATCCGGTTTTGACCTTTAGCCTTGTCCCTTGGGGACAGAGATTCCTCTTAATTCCCTGAATCTTTTGATGTTATTGTACATGGTAGATGATGGGATCTTCCATGTTTTACATAGAGGGACATTTTTCTGAAATTGTTCCCCAATTTTTAGAAGCAGTTTGTGATTGATTGGTGAACCTCTGCCCATCTTTACATCTGAGAGTCATGTCCCTAACTGTTTTTGATATATAGCAATTACTGCTTCAGCCTTTTGTTGGCCTATTCCTACTTTTTTTTGTGTTGCTTCCTCCAGTAATATTTTCTATGAAATGGTAAAATGTCTCAGTTTCAACATCTGATATGTTGTTTATGTTCTATTGGGATTCAAACATGGATTTATGAGATTTGCAAACCATTGCATTCTGTTTTTATTTATGTCTTACACACCGTCCCAAGTTTTGTAACCAAGGTCATACTATTTTTTTTAATCTTTTTTAAGGACTGGTTTCTCATGTAGACAACCCAATTCCATATTCATCCAGTCAATTCTCTCCTCTAATATATATCATCCATGCAATCACAGCCTAAATTCATGTCTTGTTACCATGTGTCTCTTCCCATTCATAAGCCTGCCTGTTTCTCATTCACTGTGGGTAAGTGCGGCTTAAATATTTAGTCTTTCTTTAGTTTGCTATTTGTTCTAGCTAAAAACTGTATCAGAGAAACAATAGCTGCTTTTTGGAGTCAAGGACGATCATTAGTGGCCACCCTTTCTAGGATGCTACATCATCAAATCTCACAGAAAGACTTATGGTTGTCAAGGATCTTTAAAACGAATTAGTCCTTTGTTCCGTGAAATTTAAACAAAGCCTCTGTGCATCCTCAGCGTTCACAAAATAGTCACAATCCTTTGCACACATCTGAAATGTCACAGACATAAGATGGGTTGATGTCATATGGATTGGTTTGTTTTCATCATATTTGTTGACACCATAAAGCTGCTGCCAATGTAAACAGCTGTTACGTAGCAGCTCACATTACCCACTTGTTAGGGCTTTTCAGCGATATTTTTTATGAATATGATTTTGTTTTTTTCAGGAGAATGGTGGTCAACAGCAACAGGTTGCAATGGAGAGTCCTGCAGAACACACAAACTACTCATACCAACACACCAAGTGAAGCTAAGGTAGGACAGTGTTGGCTGCGGTTTATTATTGACTTAACGGGCAAAATCACATTTAACTGTTGTAACAAGTGGCAGAATGATTCACTCATCTAAGTCACGATGGTGTAACTAGGACTTTTAAAGGCCTTTCTGGACAACAGTAATTAGAAAAAAGTTGGTATGCTGTATAAAATGTAAATAAAAGGAAAATGCAATGATTTGTAAATATCATGTATTCACAATAGAACATAGAAAAGCTATAAAATGTTTAAAGTGAGACTTTCTGTTATTGCATGAAAAATATAAGATCATCTTCAACTTGATGGCAGAAATTCATTTTAAACAAGGTTGACAGGAAATTTTTTTTAAATGACATGTACTGTGTGTTCAGCTTGTTTACAGTATGATCAGCCATTTTTGTGACTTCCAGCTCCCAGCACGGCGGGGCCGAGGGCACGAAATGAATCTAACCAATAAGGACTCAGCTGGAAGATATCTGTGCTCCATACCATCACCAAACACCCGGACTTGAACATGGATAACAAAAAGGAACATGTGTGCCTGTGAGTGTGTTAGTTTGTGTGAGAGGGTGTGTATGTGTGTGTGTGTGTGTGTGTGTGTGTGTGTGTGTGTGTGTGTGTGTGCGTGTGTTTATGTCTGGTTTTTGTTTTTGTGTTGTTGTTTTTTTTTTTGTTTTGTTATGTTTTGTTTTTTTCTTAAGATGACAACATTTAACATCATTGGACTCTTCTGCTCACATCCTCAAGAGTTGATCAACCAAAGGTGGGAATCTTCTTCAGAGAAGTTTTGATCTATTTTGATAAATGAAAAAGGAAAATAACAAAATATGTTAAAAATTAAAAAAAATAAAGGATTAAAAAAAAAAAAAAACCTAGGAGAGGCGGAAAAGACACAGAGCATTATTTTTGTGCATGTGATATAACAAAATTCTTATTTTTAACAAAGCATTCTGGATGTTTCAGAGTGATTCAAGGAAGAGTTAAAACACAATGTGTCTTTTTATTTTGTTTTGTAAAATATGCAAACTGTTATTTTTATTTCCCGATGTCTGTTGTTTGACATTCTATTTGCGGCAGCAGCAATTTGTACAGATTTCAAAACCCTACAAACACTTTTGCTGGTCTGATGTGTGGAGTCATTCTAAGAGTGGGAGGTAAACCGTTTAAAGCTACTTCTTCCTGTAACTGCTGCACAGATTTCTATTCACGCACAGACGATAACAACATTAACTGTTTATAGTTTAGTCAAGTTCATTTTTATTTTTTATTTTACTTTAGATCATTCTTTCATAAGAGAACAAAAGACAATCAATTATTTATATTTATATTTGAATTATAGTTCTATTTTTTCGAGTTTTTAATCATTGAAGCCTACATTTATAAAAAAGAAGTTATTTAAAACTGTAGTCTATGAAGACGAGCTGAAACGGACGTAAAGATCTTTATCCCTCACAGTAATGAGCGCTTTTATTTTGCTCATGAAATTACTTCTTTTTTTTGTTTGTTTGTTTGATGGTCAGGTAACTTTCAGTCCTGTATTTACCATCTTTAAAAAAAAAAAAATTTTAATCAAAAAGGAGACATGTTCATACAAAAAGTCCTCTTGTTTTGTTAGAATGTAACCTCATGTTACGTCCCCGTCTACGAGAAGTGGTTTTAAGCGGTTTTGTTGTGGCAAACCATCAGGTATCATTACGTTCATCCTCCGTCAAAGGGATGAAGTGAACATGCTTTAGAAAAGGACCTGTTAGATATTATATGTACAAAGAGCAATGCAGTTACTAAATTAAAGTGTAGTTTAGCAAAAGCAATGAGGGAAATAAAACAGAAGACTTAGAAAATCCCTGAGAATAGTTAGTCTGTTAGGAAAGGGAACTGTAAGTCTTTTTTTCAATGCTGCTGTCACCTGAGTCTGATTTTCTGTCAGTGAGTTTTTAGTTTGTAGAAAGTTAAATGTCCTTTGGTTTGTTTGTTTTGTTTTTTTGTTTATTTCTGTTGTTGTTGTCTGTCACTTGAAAATCTTTGAGCAAATTTGCCTTATTTTTTGATGAATTAGTCTTAGATTTTGATTTTAGCCGTAGAGTTTAGCTTTTTACATAGAACAGTCGTTAGTTTTTCTCTTCGATTGAATTGATGCTGTTTTCTTGTGCACATCAAGGTTTATCTTGTTTTCTTTTCTCATGAATTTCCGTTCCAAGCCTCGTTTCATCTGTCCTCCCTGACATTTTGTCTGTCGTACGTTGAGAGCTTTTAAGGATGGAGATATGAAACCAAACAATGACTTAATTTAGTGCTGAATTCGCGGCGCTGCTGCATCGGTGTTGCGGCGCAAACAAGCTCGGCGCCTCAAAATCTCGGTCAGCACATCAAGTGAAGCTCATGTCGACACATTCATCCAAATATGTTGAGTTTTAATTTATACAGACACCAGAAACTGTAGATATGTAGATATTAAAAATAATGGTTTTTACAAAGGACTGCTCACTAGACCATGGAAGTGCCATTAAAGACAATTCTTACAGCCTTTCGTGAGACAGCAAGTCTGAATGAATTTGTGAGTGATCCAAAATCCTGCAAAAACTATTTTGAGCTTAGCCTTAATGTTTTTTCTATGGATGAACTGCCTGATTTCTCCCAGGATTGACTTTCATTTGTATATACTACAGAAATTGCAGCAGGCTTGTCTGAATGCCATCGAGCTAGTTGTCAGGGCAGTCCGAGGTGTCATCGGGTTATGAGGAGCTTTTCTTCCCGCTCTGCACCTGTTTAATCCAGTGAGGAGCAGATAACGTCTGTGTAGAGGCTTGCAGTTGGAGGATTCTGTTTCTGTTTTGTCTTTTTTTTTTCAGGATTGACTATTTGCCGTGTGTTTCTGTTGTATATTTCTGCAACCAAAGATGTTGTAGCTGCCTGCTTTTTAGCTCTCTGTCACAGATAAAGTGCTGCTGGATAAAGAGCCTTTTTTTGGTTTCTGATAGATTCAGAAAGAAGAAATGGCAATAAGAGGCTAAACGTGCACTAAAAATTCCACATTAATGGCTACAGTGTCGGGTTAAGAGAGGAGTATATGTATCAAAGTGCATGCTAGCGGACTCAGTAGATGTGCAGGAGGAACACACAGTGCGGCGTTTGTCTACGTTGTGTCAAAGATGAGAGTTTTCAGACAAGAGAGCTATTTTTGTAAATAGCCTTTCCTTCCTTCCATTTGCTATTTTCACCATTCTGTTTTATTTCTTCTTGTGTGTTTTCTTGATATTTTTTTTTCTCATTTTTTTTTTTTGTATGATTTATGACTTCTTCACATAACACAGTGACTATCAAGTTTTTAGTTACAGCTCACCATGAAGGAAATGTCCAGAGAAATTATATTCCATGTATTAGCCATCACTTTTAATACAAAAACAAGATTTTGGAACTATGAAATGACCATGCGTTACAATACAGTGTTTATTTATTTATATATATTTTTTTACAGCAGAGATAACGTTGCAGAAAATCATGTTTCTGAAAGAACTGGCATTTTAATGACATTAGAATTAAAGAAATATTAAGAGTGACAGTGTACTCTGTAGATAGCACACTGCGTTTGAAAATTAAAAGAATTTCTTGCACTTATTATTCCATGTTGATTTGAAAGTACACTTTATGTCCATCCTACCGTCAATTTGATGGCTTGTTTCATAGTTTCAAATAGTTTTGCTGCTAAAACAGGATTTCCAAACAGGTGGTTATTTTTGGTCCAATTTGGATTTTTACAATGTTTTTTGTTTTGTTAGTTTTTTTTTGCGTTTAAATTTGTTTGATACAAGTACCATAGTTTGGGTTGAAAGAGTAATGCACTATCTAATAAAGGTAGTAAAGGATATATTGTTTTGTTTTTTTGCTGCGACAGTTACAGATCCAGTGTGTAGGATGTAGTGACATCTAGTGGCAAAAAATTTAAATAACACCTTTATTTCCCCTGTAGAGCAGGTGTTTGTTTTGCCCTTTCTGAGCTAGTGTTTCTGAACCGTGCATCAACATTTACAACCCACACTGAATTTGAATTACACCAGTGAAAAAATAAAATGCTTTTTATTTGCATTTATTTGCCAAAATGTCACTAAATGCTACACATTCGAACTTGAAACAACTGAACTCATAAAAGGCTGCATTTCTGAAAGCATCAAACTGTATGAACCAAGACTGTGTGAAACACAAGCACTGTGAAAATTCAATGGGCTGATCTGACTACCTGCTTGTGAACAGTTTTCTTATTTATACAACAACTCATTTTGTACAGTTTTGTTGGAGGAAAGAGGTTTTGATATTTGGTTATTTTGCAAATGCCACTTGGCTACTTTTGTCTTCCTGTGCCAGAGTTGCTAAATTGTCTGTAACTTGTGTTTTTTATGATTGAGATAAGATTTTACTTCTTCCTCGGTTTTTTCTCTTTTGAATTTGAATATGTCGTTTTTTGTTTTTCTTTCTTTTTTAATAAAAGCCTTGTTTCAGTGTTTTGGTGAACTGTGTGTTTATTATTGTCTGTCTTATAGTTGTTACAGCCAGCTGTTCTAGTAGTAAGCCGAAGCTGAGTCATCACTCTATCACCTGTCCACTTTTTAAATCCATTTATTCCTGCTTAGTGTTGAGACAGACTTATGTACAAGGATGTCATTTCCTGTGTAAAAGTTTTTATTTGTATTTATTTCACATCACTTGATTTTAGCATGCCACATCACTTGTATTTTGTGTGCCATTTCTACTTAATTTATGCTCTTTGTGCACAAATGCACTAACCGATGCACAAAATGGATGTGGCGTTAAACCAAACACAAATTATAAATCCACACTACATGGCACCAATTACAAAAAATCTATATTCATAGTAAAAACATGATTTTACTAACCATGAATCGTAACTTTTTTTAAGTGGAATTTTTAATTGAGCAAATCATTCATGCATCTTCATATTTAGTTTATATTTAAGTCCTCTACATGTGCTAATTTCAAATCAACTGTGGTTCTCTTTGTTAAGATCCCTAGTTCATAAAGGTCCAAAAAGCAACAATCATGTCAACATAAAAATTGCTGCATCTACAATAAACTGACATGAAAATGTTTTTCATGAATCCCTTTAATTGTAGCATATACATTATACATACAGAGCTCTTTATCTTTAGAAAAGAATATTAGCCATTCATCTCTTGAGTGGCTAGACACAAAAACTTTCTAATGCACAGAGAACTTGTTAATAATTTTTGCCACACCTTAAAGGCCACAATTAATATCAATTTAAACAGACTTCTAGTTACTTAAAAGTACTGTATGTTTTCCCCTTACTATACTTATCGTATTTTCCCTTTCTAAGTGATGTTTGTTCAATTTTAGACCATTTAAATACCCAAGATCAGGTTACAAACATCACAAATCCAGATCGAAAATGAATCACTGAGTGTGCAAGTTATAATAATGTGCATTAAAAAAACAGATATAAAAGTTTGTCTATATACTGCTAGCAAAACAAGTGTTTGAACAAACTCAACCTTGCTGAGCTTGAAAGTGTAGAATTCCTGAATCTCTGTCATTGACTCAGTGATGGATCAAACAGAGTAATTCAGTGAAGGAAGCTGATCGTTCCCAATTCTGTTTATGAATGCTCGTATCCACTTACGGGCCTTGTAACTTTTTAAACACACACCAGAGGAAGATGGGGTCACAGTGGACTCCCAGAGTATCTCACAAATATCTAAATAAGGATGACCAGAAGGCAGTAAACAAATACAGAACAATATTAGTTAGGTGAGGGCACAGTCATAAAAGCAGCAGCAGGATTGTTTAAATGAGTCTACATGATTAAAGAGGAAATGGGTCCAAAAAACCAGGTAGCCCTGACATGTTCTTGTGCTGAATAAATCCCAGCTCGCTGTTGGTTTTGTTAAAGAGTTCAAAAAGTGCAGCTAAAGGCGTGCTTCACTCGCGGCCTCCTCCCAGGATCTGCATCAGGAAGCTGAACAGGTAGATGATATCCAGGTAGAGACTGAGGGTGGCAAAAATATATTCCTCTGGGCTTATAGCGTAGCGCTTGTTCCCTAAAAGCAGCTGGGTGTCGAAAGCCAAGAACTGTGACAGTGGATGACAAGAAGCGTAAAAATGAGTTGAGAAAAACGTTGAAAATGTTGAGTTTAATTTGAAGAATCGGATTCTTACCAGAGTAAAGAGGATGGCTCCTATCACAGCATAGGTGGCGTGCAACCAGGGGACCTGGGGTGTCGGATAAAAAGCATTACAAAACAGTTTTAAGAAGGATAGCAGGCTGCTAATTTAAGCAAGACAGAGCAGTCCCAAGATTATCTGCGAGGTTAATCCCTTCTCATTGGCGCACGCTTGAACTCAGCCAGCAGCACCTGAGTTAATAAGCTGCAACTGTTGTTAAATGCACCATTAACCTCAGCTAATTAAGCCCCCCTTCTAGAAGTGTAGAAACGTGTCAGATGGTGCTAGAACAATGGAGGAAAGAGAACTTACGTATCCGAAAGGGACAACGATCGACATGGTGATGGCACACAAAAGCATGACCATGCACAGAGAAAACAGGACACCCTGGCAGGACGTGACGTCAATCTGTAACAGGACGAAGAAAAATGAGATATAGTTCATGGAAGTCCTGCCGGTTGTGTTGTTTGAACGGAGTTTGAGGCAATTGTTCTCACCTTGCTCTGGAAGCTGAAGACTGTGACAGAAAAACACACCATAGCAGTGATTCCCAGACACAGCAGCACTGACTTGGTGTTGTAAAAGCTGTGGAAAGCACAAAAACATGCACACGTTTGAGTTTTAGAGTTTGGAAAGTAGCGTCTGTATGGACTTTCTTACATCCTTGGAAATATTTACCTGGACACGAACCCCATCATGAAAGCCATGCTCAGGGTCTGTGAGGAAAAGCCAAAAAAAGTACTGTTAAAGTTAGGTATATGTTGAATAAAGGCAGTAATGTGGTTAAAGGTGGACGGTTGTATACTTACAAAGAGAACTAACAGAATGACATTCCAAGGAAACTGCCTCCTGTTTAGGTAGGAAAAATAAAAAACTTTATCATACCCCCCCCCATTTAACAGATTTAAATGAAACCAGCCTCATCTGTGCTATCATGAATTTCTTTATTTTAAGTCATTTCAACTGCAAACACTTTACCTCAAGTCTCCACAGCAGGACAGTGCGATGTAGGTGACGAAAAACATCATACTGTAAGAAAAAGAGAGGATTTAAAACAAAGCGTGTGAATGGAAAGGATGACAAGTAATGGGAGTGGTGATGTGATGATGCGCTCCCACTTACTAAGATGCCATGTATAGGCTGGGATGAGTCTGAATATAAAACCTCACAGGTGCACTGGAAGAAGCAAGACTTGGATTAGATACGGATCCTTCGACAAAAGTGGTCAAAATCAAAAAAGAAGACAAGAAATGTGACAGCTTTTACCAAAATGTGAAGAGACAAACAACGGCGACGGTCACCAACAGCTGAGTCATGAGGATGGCGTAAACCTGCAGGTGGACACGCACTGTGTTAGAGCTACGGAGATATCGCTGTGTCACTGGCGGGATTTGCTTTATTAATCAGTTTTCGGTACCTTCCTGATGAAAGTCCGCCTGATGTTCTTGTCGTCCCAGGCAAACTGGGCCTCCATCTCTCCATAGCCTGGAGAAGAGCAAGGAAATATGAGAACCCTGATTTTCATAAATTGATGCTTTAGGATGTATACATTTCACTGACATCATCGTGATGATCTAAAGATGAATCTGTCTTTTAAGCAAGCAATATATGTTTAAAATGTTTGGACTTGAAACCAGTGTTGCTTCTCACCTGCTGTCGCCTCCTGATAGCTCGGAGGCTCATTCTCATCGTTGACCTGCTGAGACAGATTGACAGACAGTACGAGTATTTAAATCTTTAAAGTCACCTGTATGGATGGTAAGTGTGTCTGCTTATAGTGTTAGAAATTGTGTCTACATGACCATCAATAAATGTCCTTTTTCTAAACGAAACATTTAAACCATGTCTGTAGCCAGTTTTGACTGCAGAACAGATTTGACTACAGAGCCGCTCTTGTTTGATTAGTTCTAAGGATTACGATGGCGTCTGTGCTTGCATAGCCAACATGGATACCACAGGGGAAAGCAACCATGCTGCTTTTATAGAAATTAAAAACCACAAAGCATCATCTGACGTCATCGACTGATGTTGGATTTGACATACATGGCGTTTCTTCACATTACTGTGTCAAAACTTTATGATTTTAACACCTTCATACAAGCACAGATCAAAGAAACTCATTAAAGCACATTATATGGGTTTAATTCAATGAAACAGCCAAGCTTTTGTTTATCTGTAAAGCAACTATATAGCAGGAAAATTTGAAACATACCTTTCCCTTTTTCATGGCTTTCCCTTTTTTGCTCCTTTGTGATGCTGATGTTGAGGAAGACTGCTGTGAGGCCCCTGGTGAGGGTGTATCTCCGCTTTAAGGTTGTTTTCAATCCAAAATCAGTAATTGCCTCGGCCCCTGCTGCTGTCTTTAATGTGGCTCATGTGGCTCCAAAACACTCTGAGAATGTGAGCTTTGTATGTGGAGTAGTTGTTGCTCTGAATTTGTGTGCACTGTGCGGATTACAAGGGAGCTTTATAGGTCTTCCATTTGGTTAATCTCTCTCTAACCCTGATCCCACAACCCCCCTATACTCAGCCTAATGAGATGGCTCGAGCACAGCCCAGGTAGCCAGATCGTACCACTGTTATCCCTAAAGAGGGGTGTCATTTTGTTTCCCCCTTTGGTGGCACAGAGCTTCTTAACAGTTTCAAAACACTTAATCATTCTACTGCTTTCCAGATAAACTGAAAGGACTTACACTACTGAATTACACATGCATTACCTAACAACTTGAATCCACTTTGGGGGGGAAATGAGGGGCAAAAATACCAGGGGTGTAGGTCAGCATATGAATTTCATATTGTAGATTTGCATTATTTGATTATATGTAATCAACGCACATGGGATTTTGTACTTATAAACCTCTGAATCCCAAATTATTTCTTGCATTCCTGCAGCGGCTGAAAGGGATGGAACCACCCTCTCCATCCATAACAATTATGAAGCAGCTGATGTAAAAACTCATATTAACTGACCCCATCCTCTGACTTTAAATCAATCCCTCTCATTCATGTATCACTCTTTTTCTTGTGTTATTTGTACAAAACACGGTTTTATTATTTCATTTATTTATCTTTGTGCCAAATTTGTGAAAAAACAATGTCTATCCTCTTTTTATGGGACTGTTCGTGTAAATGCATGACATCATGTTTTTATGCAACAAACTGTTTTAGTGACCGGCATTAAGACTGATCAGCAGACGTCAAGACAATTATAGAGCACATCACTCTTCTTCTTGTGTTATTTGTACGAATACGCTTTTATTGTTTCATTCATTTATTTTTGTGCCAAATTCGGAGAAACAATGTCTATTTTCCCTTTAGAGGACAGTTCAGGTAAATAAATGACATCATGTTTTTTTTATGCAACAGACTGCTTTAGTAACAGCTACTTAGTCTAATCAGCAGACGTTAAGACAATTATGGAGCACACAGAGAGATTTACCAGAAAGCAATCACCTTTGATCTACTTCGGCGCTTCTTCTTTGTAATGCTACTTTACCAAGTACCAAAACCAAAAGGAGCCTTTGTGTCAGTGTGCCCTGAAACAACCTCATTTTTAATATACTGTATACTGTTCATGAAGACCAAAAGTTATTATAGATTTTGTACAAAAAGTAAGAAAATATGTGTTTGGTTTATTATTTTTCCCCAATAATAATGATATTAATATCTGGTGTTGGTATTAAACATCATTGGAAAGCCTGATTTCTCCCGTTTACAGTGACATATAATTTATCAGCATCATGCTTTTGTGGAATGAGCAACACAGCTAAATGTGTGGGTAGTGCCCTCAAAAGATTTGCCAAAATATCCTGCAATTTTCTCTAGTTATTAGTATTCACTCTTGTCATGAGTAGATTGGTAGATTGAATGATTGCTGCGCCCGTAGTAATGAAGAAAATTTTACACAATCAGGGACTTCAGTAGTGTTTGGAACATCCATAAGCAGCCACAACAACTTGGCACCTCCTCCTCCTCATGCTGGTCAGCAGCCTGTTTACATTTTGCTGTGGGATGACGTCCAATTTCTCAACCAGGAGTTGTTGAAGGTCAACCTGCGTTACAACAAACTCAACCTCAATTCTCTGATGATTTTGGCTCTGTGGGGAGAACATTGTTATCCTAGAGGATAGCGATAGGCCCCAGATTCTGGAGATGTGGAATCATCACTGGCTGCAGAATCTCATTCTGATATGTTTGTCTATCTATTAGGTGCCAGTCAGGTGGCATTCATACATCTGTCACACACCTGTACGACTGTGCCTGGCACACACCTGACAACACTCAAATCTCAAAACAAGGCTGAATATTAACAGAAGAATATTGCAGGGGATTTTGGTACATTTTTGTGGGGTACTGTCCACGTTTCACTGGGTTGTTCATTCTACTGAAACACAATCCTTGCAAGTTAAACCTCGTTGTAAAGGTGAATAATCAGGCGTTCCAACATATATAACATGTATAACACACACCAGTTTATCTAAAGGGGAAAATAATCACCCAAACACGAATTTCCGTTCTTTGTTTGTTTTTTTTGCCAAGTTTATAATGTTCTAATGTCATTTAGTCTTTACAAAGGCAGCCAAAGTGAAATACATGATGATATGTTTTACAAGGACAACTATTTTTGGTATATTTTTTTGTCTATTTATATGACATGTTTTGTCTTTTGACATGTGAAAAGAGGACTTTCCCAGAAGATACAACAAATGAAGAAAGTACTTTTCCCAACTTAACAGCACAGGAGTCTACTTCTGCCTTTACACAAGCAGTGAGTAAAAGGGGACCCTTAAAGCTGGTTACATACCCCACAAGAAGCGAGTACTTTGTTCTTGTTCTCGAGGTCGCGAGAACAAAAAAAGAGTTCGTTTGGGTCGGGGCATTTCATACTCCACGAGAAGCGCTGTCCGAGATGGGGCGGGGATTACTGCTGGGGGGGGGGGGGGGGGGGTTTTTTTTTTTCTTTCCCCCAGTTCTTTTTCTTTTCCTTGAAAAAACCGAAAAAACCCACCTCTTAACCCCCCCCCCAAACCTTTCTCTAGGGT
>JBBBVU010000003.1:27108707-27122889 GCA_037177055.1 Atherinosoma microstoma
AATAATCTTTTCTTCTGTGGTTAAACAGGCGTCAAAAATCCTTTTTTGTGTGCAAATGTAGCATAAATTAAGCTGAAGTCTGGAGCTCAAACATTTCGTGGCTCAGGCTCAAACAAAGCAAAGCAGCTCCCTCATTACCTACACCTGTTTGGCTACCTTTACAGATCTCCCTCTTGTGGAGCTACGGTGTCAGGCAAAGGACAAAATTCAACACCCAAAGTCATTCAAGATTAACACACATACAATATCACTCACAACTTCACACACACCAACCATTTTAAAGTACATACAAAATAGAAATATAATTTGATTAAATTTTATGTTTGTAGAAAAGGACAATGTAGACAAGACACATTTAGATAGTTCTACCGAGACAAAACAAAAACATACAAGGACTAGTGTGGTCCTTTACAACCAGTATTGTGCATCACTGTATACTTTTCTGACAAATGGAATTTTGGGTACAGGGATTTTAAAAATAATTTCTCTGTATATTGTGTCCAATAAGATATAGCCTATTGTAATGTCCATTTGTCCGTAAAGACACTGATTAAATTACTTAGTCATTGAACCAATAAAAGACTAGATGTAACCCAAGTTTACACATGAAATGGAACATTTACTCTTTTCTATATCTACAAAAAAAAATAAAAAATTATTTTATGTTCTTTTATTTTATTTTTTGTTCGCTTGGAGGCAGCAAAACCAAGACAAAGTTATTTTAAGATTCAGTCTCTGTCGGGACGTTTTAATCGCTGTTTCCTCCCATGACCACTAGATGGCAACCTAAAGAGAAAACCACATGAGGCAGTGAACCTGTTGGCAGACTTAATAAAAGTTATACTTCCAATACCTTTGTCATTTACTTCATGTCTTGGAATAAAATACAACATATCATTCTCTCAAGAAATTAAAAACATCCCTTTTACTTATAAGGTAAGATAAGATAGAACTACTTTATTCATCCCATAGACCTGGAAATTCAGGCGTTACGGCAGCAAGTAGCCTTGGAAAGTTAAAGTAGGAAAAAATCCCAAAATTAAGAGTAGAAAAATAACTACAATAAAAAATTACAGTAAATCATTTACAGTACAAAATTTACAATAATAGAAAAAGACAAGCACATCCCATTGAGACTAGGTTATCTTATAGGTGAAAGTGGTGTGAACACATTTTCCCAAGATATAATCAAAATACAACACATTCAGTCCCAACTTAGACTCTCAAAGATTGTTTTAATAAAAAGAAACGTTTTCAAACATTCTCAAAGAATTTATTTTGAAAATAAAGCCTTTTGAGAAGAGTTCTCAAAGAATGAATAATCAATTTGCTGGTGATTTAAGTTTTTATAGCCTAGCACACTAAAGAAAAGTCAACAGGACCTAAGGAAAAATACGATCTGCGGGTATAAATAAATATAAAATATCACAGATTAATATTTTGTGGAGCTGTGCATTAAAGAATTTTATAGTTATAGTTAGTTTATAGTTTATAGTTTATTTTATTCTTGTATACAATTCAAACAGCAAAAGAAAAGAGAATACACAATTTTGACTGGAAAAGGCTCAGGCAGAAGCAAAGCTTATTAATGCCTGCGTACTATGCATCTTAAGCTACGCAATTCATAGTGTATATTAATATATATACATACATACATACATACATACATACATACATACATACTCAGACACATGCATAACTCCCTTTCTTCCCCTTCTTCAATTACAGCCATAACTCCTAAATATAAATGCACATAACAATTTCTTTTGAAGGATGAACATTGTTTAAGTTTGAGATCAGAACAATTCTACAGCTGAACCCCTTTAAAAGAAATACATCTTCTTTTGACTTCTTTTTTAGTTTTTGGTAACACAAATTTGCTTCCATCCCTCAACTTATATTTACTCTCAGACACAATGAAAAACCTATGCACGCTGTCTGGTAGTGTTTTATTCTTTGCTTTAAACATGATTTGGATTATTCTATAATAAACCAAGTCTCTAGACTTCAGAACATGAGAATTTAAAAAGAATGGATTAGTTTGGTTATAAAATCCGGCTTTGTTTATGATGCGTATGGCTCGTTTTTATCAGTTGTGCCTTTAAACGTAGATCCCTATAATTCCACACAGTAAGTTCAATAAGGAAGTATCAGTGAGCAGTAAATTAAAGATACACTTTTGTGATTTGGCATGTCTTTGGTTTTGTACATGATTGCAATTGATTTTGAGATTTAACCTTTTACATACTCAACATGTTTCTTCCAGTTAAGTTTAAGTTTCTTCCCAAACCCTTCCTATTTCAATATTAGAAATTTCTAATTTAACATTACTTCCAGATTGGCTTCCAAATACCATAAATGTAGTTTTCTTTAAATTAAGAGATAATTTATTGATATCAAACCAAGTTTTGAGCACTCCAACCTCCTGTTCAACAGCGTGCAGAAGTTCTTGTAAGTTTCTTCCGGAGGAGTACAAATTTGTGTCATCAGCAAATATGTTACATTTTAACTTATTAGAAACATAACAAATGTAATTAATAAAAAGAATAAACAATTTGGCGCCAATGATGGAGCCCTGAGGCAATCCGCAGGTGACCAGTTTAAATTCGGACATTGTTTGGTTTATTTGAGCATATTGTTGTCAGTTTTCTAAATAAATTTTCAGCCAGGCGGGAACTGTCCCTCTAAATCCAAAGGGTTCCATTTTTTCCGGTAAATAGTTATGATTAATAGTATCAAAAGCTTTACTTAATTCCATGAAGATACCTACAGTATGAAGATTATTGTCGATTGCGTCAGCTATTTCTTCAGCCATTGTCATCGCTGCATATGTAGTTGTTCTGTTCTTTCTAAATCCATATTGTTGTTCATTTAAAATATTATATTTTTCAATAAAATTATTCAATCGTTTTATAAAGAGCTTTTCTAAGATTTTTGAAAATTGTGGCAGTGAAGCTTCTGGCCTGTAATTATCCATATCATGTCTGTCATCGTTTTTAAAGATGGGTACTACTTTGGCTAATTTCATGTCTTGTGGGAAGATGCCTGTTGGAAAGGAAAGATTGCATATAGGTTAAGGGTTTTACAGTGCTATGAATGACCTCTTTAAGTGTACACATTTCAATAAGTCGATGTTTTATTCTTGAAATTACATGCAATGTCAATGATATCCTTTTCTTCAATTCCACAAAGAAACATAGAGTTTAGATTCTGTTTGATAAAACCATTGAACAGTTCTTTATTCTGATTATCTATAATGATTTTATTTGCCAAAGTAGGTCCAACATTAACAAAATAATCATTAAAGTTATTTGCAATTGTCTTTAAGTGCTCAACTTTTAATCTATTGACATTTCAAAAAGTAATTTGGAAATTTGGTTTGTGTGGATTTATTTCCAATGATATTACTTTTGATATTATTACTTTCCAAGTTTTTTGTATATTATTTTTACTAGCTTCTACCTTCTCAGAGTAAAATTTTTCTTTTGTAGTCTTATGAATGTGGTCAGTTTATTTTTATATAACTTGTATTTATGTTGACTTTCATTAATTCTTAGTTGCAAAATTATTTATAAAGTTTTTTTTCTTTGTGGCATGACTTTAGGAGGCCTTTAGTCATCCAAGAGTTCTTTATTTGAGTCTTTACCTTTTACTGAATACTTTTTTATGGGACAATGCTTGTATACATTTAGAAAATCTATTAGAAAAGCCTCATATGCCTGATTTAGTAAATAAACCTACAGGACAACGCAGTGACTGTCAGCATGCAGAATATACGGAGTGAAGAGTGTTCATAGAAGAGTAATGACCACCTCTTTAATTATTCTATTTATGAGCTAGAGTTCAAGAATGTTTAAAGTTATATAGCCTAATCACCTTTTTAAAAAAAATCTTTTCATGGTGGTCTTGTGACATGATTTTTATTTTTATTTTTTAATCTACTGATCAATTACCAAGCACAAGCAGACCTAATTTTCTTGCTTGTAACCTAGCCTGTGGATATTACGGAGAAATAAATTTTAAAATAAATGAAATGCTGTTTCTGTTCTGTCCAGTAGATGGCAGATGGATACTTCAACTTGATATAAACAGATTAAATAGATCTGGCGACGGAACACCTGGAACCACGTAGCCTATGTTTTTATTTATTTATTTATTTTTTAAATGTTTATTCTGTTGCATTGACAAGAATATTAAATAAACAGGAAGACGCTTATGGCTGCTGTTGGTTTTTTCCTTTTCTTTTCTTTCTCTTCTTTTTTTTTTTTTTTGCATCAATGCATATCGTTTTTCTTAGAAGCAGCCTTATTATAAGATAATCACCTGATATGGAGGCGGTTTATTATTCACGAATAACATAGTTACGGGCTCTTCGGGATGCACATAAATGAGGAGGGCAGTCAGTTCAACCCGCCGCATAAATCTCTACTAATCTCCTGTATGTACATATGTATATATGTATATAACTATAGCCTATGCATCTGCCTGGTATTAGGATTGAAGTTATACTGCCCTGTTAATTCCGCCTGGTTTATTCAGAACAACAACAAAAAAAAGGGAAAAAAGGACAATGTCAGTGACTCATGCGGACTTCTGAAGGGCAGAGAGGCTGTTTATGGAAACTGTTCCCAAACATTTATGCTATGATGACTTTCCCAGGCGTCTTGGCGGACTACCCTGATAGCATCTTCTCCTTTTGCTATCTATACCCACGAAGATAGTTTTCTCATTTACGTAAGTTCCTATGTAACCACGCTGCAGCTGTCCTTTCAGTGGCATGCATTCATCACCAGTCCATCTCAGTTCCCTCCTTCTTTATACAAAATGTCACTCTGTCCTCTTGGCAAAGAGCATCATCTTGGATTGATTGAGATACGACGTCTTTGAAATGACATGCATATTGTTCGCAGGCTGAGAAATCAGGTGATGTTTCTTGAAAGGCAACAAGCCCCTAATGACTCTCAGACCTGAAGTATGATTGGCTGATTGCCTCAGTTGCTAGGCTACGGATCCATGGTATGGCTCAGGATTATGATAAAGAAAAAACGAGGAAGGATGAGCACAAATGATATATAATATCATTTAATAGTGGCACTCTATGTTATAATCATAAACATTTACAAAATATACACAAGCTGATGCTTTCAGTTGACAATACATTTATTTCAATTATACATAATCAAATAAAAAGTTTATACTCAGAGCACATGTTTCAAATGCGGTTTTCTCTTTGCAGTCTGTAGAGCAGTCTATTATTTATCATGGCATACAATAATTCCATTTACATATACAAGAATCTGCAAACTATATATACCAAGGATAAAACTAAGAACAATGGTTATGTACAAAATATACAAGAGAACACCTTAACATATAACCATTCAAACGTGGTCTAAAATGACCAATAATTTCTCCCTGATTACTGTATACAAATACAATTCAACTTAGTCTCTTTTCTTAAAAATATCAAACATATCTCAATCACAAATGGGTGATTTTAATAAAGATTTCCCACATGGTAAATGGTTGTGAAAATAGCTTATATCATTTCAAGAGGGCAAACACAAACTGCACTTCTAATTGTGTGTTAGAAATGGCTATTGCTATATTATACCTTACATAGATTTAAAAGGTTCTCAGTGTATGGAAAATGCTTTACACTTGTGGCAAGAATGTACAGTATTGGTAAGTGTTTTTAAGAGTATGCGCTTTGTTCTTGTTAGCTTTGCACACTGCGTTAGGAGAATAAACTCTGCTGAGGAACGAGAAGCTCTTTTTTTTTCTTTTTTGGTCTTCAGAACAAAAAAAAACTTTGTGTCTGACAAACTCCAGGAGGGAAAGACAGTGTCGGTTTGACATTGACTCAAAAAAAATCGAGGAAGAATATAGTCTGTTTCTTTTGAGCAATCCAACTGGAAGCAACACTGACATTCAGATGCCTCTTCCTCCTGTGGTGCCGATGTTCTTCACCGATATTTTCCCCAGTCCTCACTTTAACAGCATCTCCCTTGGCACATCTCCCAAAACAACTGTCCATCATGCAGAGGGCAGTGTGCTAAATGTAGCAAGCCAGGCTTGCATTAGGGGTAAAAAAAGACCCCAAAAGCGGATACCTCGAGAAGCTGTAAGTAATCTGTACTCAAGGGTCTATGCGGAAAGCTAAGAGTTTGTCTGAGTGATGGTTGTTCAGGGTGCGTAGGTCAGGAATACGCAGCAGCAGCTTCGGAAAGAGCGTGCTGTCATCCGGCCGGCGATTTGTGATGAGAGAGCGCAGAGCTTTTATTAGATTCTCCTGCAACTGCTCCACTGCACCAACCTCCACGATACCAGAGCGGTCTGGAAAAACAGAGAGGAGAAAATTAGGTTGAGCCATAAGAAAATGTGCCTTGTCATATAATGTGCTTTTATGCATGCAGGTTTCTATGTCTTACCGGCAGACACCAGCACGACAGCCATGAAAAGCGCCATCTCATCTGGCTCCAGACCCAAAGATCCCAGTTTCTCGCTGAAGTCAAACATGGCATCTAATAAGGAACCCATACCGAGAGCTCTCAGTGATGCCAACGAGTAAGTCTGTCCATTGAGGAAGGTTACTGTCCTCTCCTTGGGGTCAAACAATGAGCAGAACCTCACCATGAGAACCTGCAGACAGAACCATAAGAGGTCAGCATCCAAAAAAAAAGGCCCAAAGGAATAGAAAGAAACTTCCAACAAGTCTCACCAACATAATCTGTTTAAATAAACGAACCTGGAAGGTGCCAGATTTGAGCAGCATGACCTGATCATGCTGGCTGAGGTTTTGGAAGCCGGGGATGCTCTTTGCAAATTCAACCACTTCTTTAACAGCAGGTGTAAAGCACTGGGAGAAAGACTCCCACACCTCCTGGCTGGAGCGACTGGCTGGAGCCACGGGGCACGAATTAAGAGGGCACGCCTGTAGAAAGCAGAACAAAACCAGGAATTAGACCTTTAAGGACTTCATACTGTTATTAATTTGACCGATTTCTATAGACTCAAAAAAGACTCACCAGCACTTTGGCTCCGCCGTTTAACTTCCAGGGGCAGGAATTTTGGTTCTGGAAATCACTCGCTGTGAAGCCGTTCTGATTGGATGCGTACGTCTGAGATGACAAATGACCACTGACGGGGCATTTATTCTGACTGGAGGATGAAATGTATTTGGCGTTGTCAATGTTCGTGTTGTTGGAGCTTTCGTTGTTGCTGGATGCAACAGAGCGGTGTGTGGGGACGTGGTAGCTTGTTGTCAGGTTTACTCGCTCCATTTGAACGGTGTGCTGTGTCTGGGCTGATGAATGTGACAGAGCAGCTTCCTGCACAGCGCCGCTCTGGAAAGAGGGAGGACTGAGGTTCCTGCTGCCGGCAGCCATCTTGAGTGGTTTCTCCTCGTTGCGGTATGACTGCAGCATGGATCCATCATTCGCCTGGTTCTGTGGACTGCAGGGGGAATCAACGGGAGGCGAGACCTCCATCTCCATGGAAGCAGATTCATTGAGACTGTTCATATAACTCTGCATCTCATCCAATAGCCTCTGCTTCTCCCGCTTGGGAATACGCCCAAAACGCACAGCTGAGGAGAATAACAAACAGAAGAGCAGCCTTGTTAGAATTTAATAACCTTCCCCAACGTTTGGCATCTTGTTGAGACCACTTTAATTTACTATAAAGTAATAGCAGGTGAGATGTTAACATTCATTATAGAGAAAGAGGCAGTCCTGACTTTAATATATACATCTTAAATCTAACATTGACACTTTAATCTCTGTGTATATCTCTAATCCCAAAAGGGTGTCTCCATCACAGCTGTTGGACTACATAGAATGGTTAGTAAAACCTTGATCTGCCTGCCTCATCCTCCTCTTCAGCCTTCACAAATCCTCCCTTCCCCCTTTTTTCATTTCTGCACCTCCACTGACAGTCCTATTTATAGTAAGCTGTATGCTACACCATCACCTCCCCCCACTCCACTTTTCCTCCCTCTTTCTGCCTTTCACTTCAGCTCTCGCTTTCTCTGTGGAAGTAGGTCACTGGGTCACCAGCACTGAACCTGGTGTCGATGGTAAAGTGACAGCGTGAATGAGTGGTGGAAAGGTGGAAGACAAGAGGAGCAGGTGTGGGTGGTGGTGGAGGGACAAAAGGCAGAAAGGCTTTAAACTGGATGATCAAATATTTATTTGTCAGCAGAGCTCCTGTTGTCAAGGACATGGATTGAAAATTAAGTGTAGAAATTATGTATCTTTTTTTTAAATAAAAAAAAAAAAAAAGATCTGGTGTAAATAGTCAGAAAATGAAAATTTGTCAAAATGTATCTCCTTTTGCAATCTGATGAATTAGCAGATGATTCTTCACTTCTATTCGCACTTTTTCTGGGTCGACTGAAACTGTTTGCTCCAGAAAAAAAAACATGATTTATTATCACCTAGTTTAGCCGAACCCCAAGAGACTGAACTCCAGCGGGTGAAAAAAATACGGAGGAAGAGATTAGCTGGGGTAAAATTATTCTCATTTGGGTTTTCATGATTAACTAGAGAGAAAAACACTATGTAACAAAATAACGATTATAAGTGATGATCAACAACTTTCTGCTCCAGTTTCCTAAATAAAAAAAGACGACTTTATCTTTCAGGGTTTTTAACATGACTGATAACAACTGGGACACTCAGGCTTCTCTTGCCATAAATCAGACAGCAGTGAAGGGAAAGAGGGAGGAAGAAGAGGACAAAAGACTAAAGGAGGACGATGGACAGTCTGGATCTGCCTCAAAACTGTTTGCTAAAAATAATGAAAGAAATTGACTTTGTTTTATATCTGTAAAGCTTTATTTAACAATACATCTGTCACCATATGGCACTGCTCCACTAAGCGAGCACAGATATCAATTTTAGTTTTGGTTTTCATTTTCCTAAATGGGATATATCTAAGGACGTTAACGCCGTCTCTCACCATCTCGGGACATTCCCACGGACAAGCACTTCTTAAAGCGGCAGTGCTGGCACCGGTTCCGGTTCATGCGCATGATGAGACAGTTTTCATTCTTCACGCACATCTTGTAGTGGATATTCTGTTGAATGCTGCGTCTGAAGAAACCCTGCAGATAGAATACGAACAGAGTTAGAATAAAACGCTTTGTACACTATGTGTGTGCATACTTATTGAGAACAAAGACATGACATAACAGTATCTTTAACTGGTCTCACCTTGCAGCCCTCACAGGCGTGCACGCCATAATGGAAGCCAGATGCAATATCTCCACACACCTTACACAAAAGCACCATACCTCCGGTTTCTATGAAAGAGACACAAATTCATTTTTAGACCCTGAAATACATACAATAACAAAGGGCAAACAAAGGAAGACAGGAAGGAGGAAACTGAGTACTTACTGGTGAATGTGCCAGTGAAGCCACAAGGTCTTTTTGCCACTGTGGGGTGGTTATAGGTGGCTGTTGTAATTTGGGCAACTGGAGCATTGTTTACTTCAGGAAACTGAAAAAACATTTTAGGGGAAACGGTTCTTCCCCCATGTTCCCCCCTCTGCTTCAGGGGTCCAATCTCCTGAAAGGAGACACCCTCTGGGGACGAGGGCTGCGAATGGGAAGACGGTGACTGGGTCTGGTATCCACTTGAAGGGCTGCCAGGACTTGGGCTGGCACTACCAGATGAACCGGCATACAAGATAACACCACCTGGAGGAGCAGAGAATAGGTGAAAAGTCAGTTCACTGATCGCCATCTGGGTCACTGTTCACACGTGCAATGTAGGTGAGGGTGTGAGCGTTGAGCAACGCTCTACTTTGATGCAGTGAGCTTACTTGGCAGACACTCATACGCGCGCACACACACAACCCTGACCGTTTTGGGACAGTCGCAATCTGATCTGATGAATAATTCAACAAAAATGTCATAGCTAGAGCAACAACAACCCTGACCTGGATATTTGTGTGAAGGGTCTTTTGGTGTCAAAAACATGATCATCTAACACTTTAAAAACGGGAAAAAGAAAATCTCACAAAGAACCTCAGAGGCACTTTTCAAACATTTTTAGTCTCGGAAGCCAATTGAAGAGTTTTACGTGATTAAATGAATCAAATGATGATGAATATCTTTATCTGTTTGCTCATTTAACTCCCACCCACAAAAAAATTGCATGGCCTGATAAGGCTGGCTTTTTTATTCTGATGTTACATTTCTGTGATGCGGTAGCCTACAATGTGTCAAATCACACATGTGAAGAAATGCTCATGGAATGCAAAACCTCATAAAATATATGCCACATCACAACATGACACTTGGTCACAATACATCCACAATTAGTGCCACAGAGGGGCCATAAACAGCCCTTTGTTTAGGGATGTCACATCAAATCGGAAATGCCCTATTACCCCTAAACACAACCCCCCACCCACCCCTCCCGCCCCCTTTGTTTTGCAGACAGAATTCTTCCCCGCAAGATGAAAGACGGCCCCTCACGTGCAGCCAGCTCCCTGCCAGCTTGCTTTCAGAACGACTCTTTTCTCCTGCCCCCTCCCTCCTTCTCTATCCTCCTCCTCCTCCTTTTTTCTCTCTCCCTCCCTCCCCGCTTTGGCCCTGCAGACCCATCTATCCGCCAGCCACCTGACCAGGAGCTCACATGGACTCTTGACACAGTTCCCGCCTGGCTCACAAGGCTCTTTGCGCAGTCCCGTGTAGACAACAGCAGCAGTACCACAACAAGCGCTAGGGCAGATCACGTTTGGAAAAAAGCGAAGGATATAATGCTGTGACTACTGGCAGAGAGGAAAGCAAGCAGGGCACGGCAACCATAAGTTGATGCATTCCTCTGAGTCACGAGATGCAGCTCAGAGGGTAGCAGTCACGTTGATGCCTTGACACAATGAAATAATGAACGGCGCACATGTTTCTGTGCACGCAGATGTGTCAGTATGGAAAGAGGGCAAATTGCCGAAACAAATCTACCTAATTTCCAGGATGACACATATATTCTAAAAAATAGTCACGCCAAAAAAGTGATGATATAAAAACCTCTTCTAGTGCAGATCGTCTTTGATTTGATTTATTCCTGCTTACTTTATCATAGATTTGTGTCAGTTGGATCACTGTGTCAGATGCCTGATTGTGCTACCAGCCAAGTCTAACATTTTCCATGTGTATAACTCACATGTTTCAAAAAGGTCTTTGAGGTGAAGAACATCACTTTACAAGCTGTTATACGGGTTTGAAACACGAGTAATGGTAAAAAAATCGGCTCTGTTCTGCTCGACAGGTTCCTGCGGTCAACGTAAAAAGATGGCGTGATCGGTTTTTGTCATCTGAAGTTGTAACACTCTTTCATTCTCTAAACCGTAATTCTGTGTATTGTTACTCTCAAGGACCTAGAATCATATGAGAAATGGTTGTCTTTGGGACTTGTGCTTTCTCTCCTTGGGGAAACACGTGCTGCATGTCTATTTAGTTCTAAGTGCCTCCTTAACTCCGCTGCTCACATGTGTCAACACTGACAGTAATGTACTTAAAGGCCTGACGACCTCGTGTGTGTGGCGGCGGCGGCTATCAGACGGGTTACAACTTCACTGTACACACAGATGTTACCTGTGCCCCGCCCCCTGTCTGCTGCGTGAGAGATAAAGCCATATGGACATGTGTATCACCTGCAGATCACCAGGAGGTCACACCCTGCTGACGCACGAGTCTCATGCCTACTTTATGCTTTTACATATCTCCTCCCATCTAGGGCCAATGCTCCATATTCTGGCGCCTTGTCACTACTTCCTGGAGTCAAACTTGCTTGACTGGGTGACAGAATGAGCACTGGGAATATCATATTTGCTGTGCTGAAGCACAGGTAAGAGCACGTGACCTGTGGTTACTCACAGGGCCATAAGAAGTAGAGTATAAACAGTCTGTTCGGATGCTCCTCCTCTTTCCAGTCCTGACTTCCCCTCTCATGTGTTCCCACCCCCGGGCACGCATGCATAGCTTAACTGTATAAACATCGTTCTCATGTCATGTTTAGGGAGGGAGACGCCCCTCTCTCAACTTCAGTTAGCCCGTCCTCGTTCATGTGAACATTTACTACTGTGCATGGGTGGTAAGCCGTACTCCACGTGAAACAGCTGACCCCGTGCCATGTGTCTACTTATAAGCGTTGTCAACGAGGACAGATTTTGGTGCAAAAAGAAACAAGGCTGATTTATTTTGAACTCTTGTTTTCAGGAATTTCAAAGTTGGAGAGTAGACCAGCCCAAATTACGTAGACGACAAAAAGCAGGTTATACTTGATCCCTGGAGAGAAAGACTATCTTCCACCTGAAACTAAGTGAGCTTTTAATTTCAATTAGCTATCTGTGGGATCATTTGTCAAGTCCTGAATTGGGTGTCATGTTCCTGCTAGTACCAATGACCCCTGTGACGCATTCTTCCTTTTAATTACTCAGTTTAATCTTTAACTAGCGAAGCTGAAAGGAACACCTATGACTGGCTGTTTATTTTTTACCCAAGAGTGACCTCTAGTTCATTTGCAACAAGATTCCCAAATAATTCCAGTATGATGACAACTTAATAATGTATTAATCCCCAGTGATATGAATCAGAAGATATACACAGGGCGGAGGGTGGAGGGAGGACATCAGGCTTTCTCTGAATTATGCTTTGGACAACCACTCACTTAGTTAGGATACATAATATGTTAAAGGTCAAAAACATCAAGAGGACATAAGCCATTAAAAAAGGAAAAATATTCCACTTGAAAGTTAGTCTGCAAAATGTTCAAAATGAACATACACAAGATCAAATAATGAAAAATTAACAAAGCAACTTTTCATTAAATCCTTTGATGTGTATATTACTTTTGAAACCCTGGACTTTATCCATATTAATATGAAGTGGCTTCTCTTGTAAAAAAAACCATACAAGGCAGTGCTTCTGTATTGCCATTATGTGTGCGTTTCATTCTGGCATTCATTGAGTTATTATGACACCAAACCACCAAATTAGAAATGGTGGTGTGTCACTGGAGCTGGTTAGTCATGCCAGCACAAAAAAAACCAAAAAAAAAAACCCGTTTGAATACTGTCAAATGTGGGTTACTAAGTCTTTTCCAACACCAGCAGTTTGATGGGCTCTGTTGTTATCAATGACAAACATTTAAAAAGTTACATCCGAAAAAACAAGGCTCTTAGGAGAGAAAAGAGCTGCTAACCCCCCCTGACCCACTGACCAATCTATCAGCGACTGCAGAGGAATCCCCGTGCGGGCTGAGCCCGAGAACAACGTGTCCAACCGTGAGCAGCAGAGCGAGGTTCTTAAAAACATGCGCGGCACGTGGATACTGAGGCTGGATACACGTGCTGCCAGCTAGAGCAAGGCGTGGTAGCTGCGTATTAAAATTCAGGCGCATGATTCGAAACATCACGACTGTTCTGTTTGTTTTTTTTCCCAGGGTGCACCGGACTGGGAACAGATGAATAGATTCGATAGTTGCATCCGCTGTTCAAGAACTTTGTAATGTCTTCCTACAGTTTACATATCTGTGTTGATATCATTTGATAATGATTGGCGCTGACGTCACTGTGCAGTTTAAACCGCGTAGCTGATGACACGATCAGAATATGTGAGACTATCTCATTTAATTTTAGTCATTGTCAGCCTTTGTGATACATTAAAATGAGGTCAGTTTTATAAATTTGCGCTGTCTTTTTGCGGCTGTCGGGCTGCAGCAGCTTACTGTTAAGTGAATAAACACCAACAGTTCCACGATGAGTAATGTTCATTCATCATCAACTGTCGCTGAATTTAGATCATGATTTGGGTACTGGGAGGGTTGGATGTTTACTCCGTAAACTGCTCTAAGTCACGTTATGGATGGAAAATTTGGCACCGGTAATTGTTTGACCCAGTGGCCGCGATTGTTCCCACACAGACTTCTCACGTGTGTGGGGAGAGAAAGCCAAACCCATTCCCACAGGAGTTACTGCAACCTAGAATGTGGCTTTTAAGAATGTTATTATTGGACTATTATTATGAGGCTATAAAAAAAAAGTCGATAAATGTTCTAAGTTCATAAATGTAGCACAGAAAACGTGCCAGGAAAAAAGCAAAAAGAGGGGGGGGGGGGGGGGGGGGGGGGGGGGGGGGGGGGGGGGGGGGGGGGGGAGGGGGGGGGGGGG